>JBAMJV010008621.1:0-52608 GCA_037951105.1 Echinarachnius parma
ATAATTCAGTTACGTGTGTAAACACAATTTGGGCCTGCAAAATGCGCAGACTTGCTAATTACTTACGTGTTTGTAAAGGAGTCTAATATACTATCGGAAAGGGAACATTCAGTTCATTTGACCGGGTTTTTTTTTTTTTTTTGGGGGGGGGGGGGGGAAGCAGTTTACCCCTGTTGAAATTGTCACCCTTCACTACACCCCTCCCCTCTATATGGTTAATTAATAGTAAATAAAGCAATATTAAGCAGGTGTTGGTTTTTGGTCCATGACTCCCCGCCCCCCCCCCCCCCCCCCCCCCCCCCCCCTCCTCCACCTTTCTCATGGTGAACTCCTGCTAAGTCAATGGGAGAAGTAGAATGTGTACGGTAAATGTTATCATTCTAACGGTCTGTCATCTATTCGCCCTTTTGTCAGGGAGAGGGAAGATCTACAATTTAACATGGTTTCAGAGTTTTGAAAGATATATTTGCGGGATTGTGGAAATGTATTTTGTCGGGATCTGCGTTTTGATATTCGCCGAAATCGATATTTTTGTTGTTGATGAATTCCCTCTAAAATCTTGATTTGGATCTGCTGCTGCATTGATCAAGATCAGTTCTCACCGAGCAACCCCAGCGCAGTGGGGGAGAGTGAGGAGTTTATCATGATCAGATTATTTCCGTACAGCGAGTTACATGGAATTGAATGTATAATTGAGGTCAACATTCTGGAAACCCTATGTCTATCATGTTACCTTTTTCGAACCTTTTTTTAAACCTCCTGTACTAAAAAAGGGATCTAGTATACTGCGTTCGAATCGACCAAACTCACTTGCAAATATAGTGGTTCGTTCATGCTGTCCTCTTAATTAGTATGAAACACGCGCCTTTTTTAAAAATAACGCTTTGTAAATTGTAATTAATATATTTATGCGTCGACTTGAATTAGTGATGATTATTTAACCATATACAAAGTCATTAATTCGCACTTTCCGTTTTCGCAGATTACTTGGCCAAATATGAAGTTATATAAAACATCACGTATTTGACATATCAGACTATCTATAGGGTGATTAACATTCATTTTTTGTCATCAAACTTTGGTCAGTTTTTGTACATGACACTTGAGTTGCTGGGTCCCTTTAATTTTCACGGTGAGGTATAAATATAACACGACGACATTTCGATAATCTACCAAACACGCAAGAACCGCTAAATGGTTAATCTATCTGAGCATTATTAAATGGATTGGTATAAAGTTACGGTCATGTAATTATCCCCATTTTTAATATTCAAATGAATTCCATTCCATAGTTCACATGTTAGAGAAGTTAAATGTTAGGCACGACTTATTCTTCACACTATGATTATTGACTCATTATGTGTTCAATAATACAATTGCTTTTTATTTTGCATTATCATTGTTAGTGGTTACCTTGAAATTTCGAATTGCGAGCGCCATTCATTTTGCGGTAAACCCACGTCTTACAAGAGCCCCAAGCACCAAGCCAAGCAAGAACACCATATTTGCACTCTTGGCTTTTAGTCAATGCCCTCAAAGCTACCCCATAGTTCATACCCCTCCCTCCCCCCACCCCCCCCCCCCCCCCCCCCCCTTCCCCCTTCCTCGAGATACACACGCACCCACATCCCTACAACATGTTGCCGCACCCCTCCCCCACATAGTTACATGTCGTCCCCCGATTACTCGCACCCACCCCTTACCTATGATGTGTTCACATGGTTCACATGCACCACCTCCATGTACACACCCCTCTCCATTCACCTGCACCCTCTCCCCTCCCCATGTATACATACACCTCGCCCATCTGTATACCACGCACCCCTCTCCCCACGTACACACATGCACACCACCCATCTATTTGCTCTGCATGTTCTCGTAACTCTCTCGTACTTTCCCCTTCTTTCTGTATTTCTTGCCTTTTCTCTAGAGCTCTGACTTTCTGGGCCTTTCTGGCTCATTATTTCCTTACAATTCTTTCCCCAACCCCCTCTCTCTCACCCACTCCCTCATTTCGTTGTTTCAAACAAAATCCGAGCTCTTTTGGGATACCGTTGCGGTGTATGATGACGGATCGGCGTTTGGAGTTAAGCCTGATCGTGTTTCAAGTCTTAGCATCAATTTTTGAAAGTTATCAATTATTCTGTGGAACCATTCCAATCAGCAGTGTCGTTTAGAAACTTTAGGCTATAAGTGTTCTTGTTTCCATTCATTCGATCAAATGTTTAAGAGTAATCAATTATTTTGTTGAACAATGAACAAAAACTAAGTTTGACGACATTTTAAAGTTCTGCCCTTTTCCAATTGTCAATATGTCAAATGCAGAAAAAATTACAAGGAATATACAACCTCCATAAACTTGTATTGGTGATTTGCTTCTCTTTGTTATAAGTAACTACTGTCTATAACTTCAAGATTACCATTTAAAAAATTGACTTACGGCATTAAACTTTTTAGAAGGAAGAAAGAAAAACGCAGACAGTCGACGCCTACATATTGTGATCACTCTTGCCATAAGGGTAGTATCATCAAGAAAGCCTTTTCCAATTTAACCGGGTCCATTTTAAATAGTGAGCATTTTCAATTACCAAGGCTGTGAGACTACTTTATATTACGAGCCGGAGACACGTAAAAATGATGTATGTATTCTACGTGAATTTAATCAAACAGTATGAAAGACCGCTTATACAATTTGATATCCGAACGAAATTGAAACGCAAAGGGACGCAAACTATAAAAGAACATCGACCGTGCATGGTACTAAATACTGGTATAAAATACAAAAAGAGGTTTGATGGAAATGGTATACAGAGGGGGGGGGGGGGGGGGGGGGGGGGGGGGGTGTAGAACATGATAGTGACCTTTGAATGAAAGGACGCGTGAGCATTGTTGCGCCAAGCTCCGCTCCCAAGGAACATTAACTCGCCCCCGTGCTTGTTTAACCCAGTGTTGCTGCTCTCAAATTGGTGTTAGAAACATGTCGGGCAATGTTTCACTTTCGCATACTACATTGTAAAGAGAATGTCATATTCAAGTTTAACGAAACTAATTCACGTGGGTTGGAAACACTAACATATGTAATCTCCTTGGATGTAAACAAAATGATTTCCAATGTTGTGACATTGATAGCATTTGAAATTCCATTAATTACACAACATTATTTATACGCGAGCCATGGCATTATAATTGGTATACGTGGTTGATACTCGCGTGAATGTGGTAGGCCCACTTTCGTCTCCGATTTCACCACCCACCTTCCAATTAACATTAATTTCTGCTTTCGCTTTGCCACATTCGTTCTTCGATTTGACACTGGAAGTACATCGTAACATGCAATACTTTATTAAATAAGCATATTATTATTGAGCTACTAACAGTATACGCTTGCACTTTCATAACTGATAGTTTGTCAATATAATCCTGAATGTTGCTTGTTTGATACCCATGCGTCCTTTTCTTCTATATTGTTTTAGGGCTAACCCAAGAACATTATTATTGGCAATTTGTGTATATTACACTTTACAGTATCATTTCGCATGTTCGGAATATATATATATTTTGTGTTTATGTTGGTAAATAAATGTGCGCTGAATTCAAGAAAATTTCAATTTCAAGTAGTTTGAGTCAGATTGCTTTATCAAAATTGCCTGATTGTCGATCAAATCAAGCGAATGATGGAAACAAAATCGCGGTTAAACTAATGACAGCCATTTTGCAGCTTAATGTGATAATTCATTACGAAATTGAGCATAAGTTCGGGTACCTCAAGGTAGAAGGTTGGTGCCAATATGTTGGCAAGTTTGTTACACCATAATTCATATAAAAAAGAAAGAAATTGCCTTGTCCTAGGCCTTTTCGTGGTATTTTGTTCTGCGTGTAAAAATAGCATTATGCGTTAGTATCGTTCCACTGCTCGACGGGGGCATCGTGTTGCAGTAACTTGAAGTCGAGAGTTTTTTTTTTTTTTTTTTTTTTTGGGGGGGGGGGGGGGGGGGGCTTGCTACCCTGACGCTATTTTTGAAGAATATGTGCTTGGCAAGTGTGCCAATCGGAGGAATATGTTCCCTCGAATTAGGATGCAAACTCGAAAGCCTTTTGTACAATATTTTATGGCTGTGTGTTAGGAGAAAGTTTTGCTATTATTACACATGACTATAGTACTCATATTAGTAGTAGGTAAAAGTGATTCATCAAGCTCAAGCATCTTTGGTTAGATTCCTCAACACAATAATAGCAATATGTGTTTGCTATATAACCAATAATCTCATAGACTTAGCTCAGTCAAGCCACGGACCGTACTTGTAAGCCCAGGCCATGGTCAAGGCTCTTTTATAATATGGGAACTATTTAGAGAATCCTCGTCATTGCTACTGTCTTACTTCACTGATAATTATATTAATAAACCAGTTGCCTGCAAAAGATCGATAGACCGTGATTAACTATAAGGAAATTGCATTGTCTAGCAGTGAATGGGGCCGATCATCAACTCAACAACGTTATACATAGGGCTCGCCCTCTTCGCGACCCGCGCCATGTTTGTATGTCTTATTTGGCTTTCCAAGGCTCTGAATGCTTGCAAATAATCGGAGCACATAAGTACAACAAAACCGGACAAGTTTGTGATGTAAACACTGGGTATTTGTCCGGGCCCGTCGTGGGGGATTGGTCAAAGAATGTCCGCAGTGTATGAACTGCTTCGTGTGGAATGCCTGCCTGCCCGCCAAGACCCGCGAGATTAGCGGATATCTGCCGATCTTGTCCGCCCAATTACAGTTTAACCCTGATCCTATCAAGCCACTGAAAGACTAGAAACTGAGGGGGTGGGGTGGGGGGGGGGGGGGGGGGGGGGGTTCAGCGGGATACAATTCTCGTCACTTGTTCCATCAATGATTTCATATTTGTATTTACTTCTTTTTTTTTTATATTTCACTTTCGAATGTATACAATCTCGAAGGGTCATCTTTAGTGTAATGAAGCGCAACTTCTCTCCAATACACATGATCGAACTGTAACCTCAGTATACTATAAATATGTGCACTTTGGTGACAGGGTACAAAACCACCTCATGCAGTTATAATTGGCAACAACTTCAGATTCTAACCACAATATTTTCGTTTCTTGGGTAAACGTCGCAGCAGGGTCGTTTTAATTGTTCATTGAGTGATTTGTCTAAAGTTAAATAATATATAATTGGGATAAACTGTAGTGTGTATACATTTATTTTGAAATGTGATGTTAGATTCAATAGAAATACTTCAGAAACGTCAGCATTTAACTATGTTGAAAGTGAATTATATCAATATGAAATTACGTTTGGATACATTGATTGTGAATAGAGAATTCAAATTAAGTTCCATATTATAAAAATGCCCTTCCACTTGGTTAGTATGACTCTGTTTACCTTTATACTTATAGTAATATTAATTCATTTTGTGAAACTTTGTGTTGCTTGCCGCATGATTTTCAGTCAGATATCATGTGAATTAGTCACATGCGTTAAATACATTGCCTGTCACATGTAACCCTTCGTTGTTGCTAAACACATAAGTTACCCTTCAAAATGATTATCAATGTTCAGTTCGACGATATCATACTATTCTTTTCCATTCGTGACACCACGCTCATTACGTAACCGATTTGTCACCTTCGCTGGGGGTGTCCCATGTACAGTACCTCATCGTCCTTTGCTCCCTCCAAGGGATTTCCATTTTACACCCAGGGCTTTCTCCCATGTTCCCAGTCGCCCCCCTGTTACCCCCCTGTGACCCGCTAGGAGGTCTGGTGACACATGCAACATGACATGCATGTGATGTGTATGTTAGTTTGTTACTATGTTTCAACCGATGATCGGCCAACGTGACCAATTATATCGTGATACACTTACATGTAGCTTGTATGTAGCTTATTAGTTCATAATGATAGACCCTTTCATCTTTTCATTAGTACTAGATTAGGACCAAACAAATTTTTTGTTTGATTGGAGTAACGGGCAACCAAAAATTATGGTAGGTCGGTAGGGATTTTTTATTTATTTTTGTTTAAATAAAATTTAAAAAAACCCTCTAGGGTCGGCGTGCATTAGCGCCGGTATTTTTAGGGGCGGGCGGGTTACGCCAATCCAACAATTTATTTTTGCATGGCCTTAGTAAGAAATACCGTGAATGTTCACCATCTAGTGTTTTAATTAGGAGATTATACATGAATAAATTATGTTCATAATTATGTTAAACATGACTTTATGTGTGCACCGTTCTTCTTGGCTTAGAAAGCGAAAGCCGCTACATTTTCTATATTAACTTGATCTTGAAACTAAGTTGAAAGGAAGTAATTATGAATGAATGAGAAGCTTTCACTTAAAGTGTTGGAGCTAGTATTAGCTTATAATTCTGTATAACAAGCCGCATAAGCAAACAATTCTTAACCAATCAACCTGCCAAATGCCCCAAAGTTTCTGCGAAAAAACTTTTCTGAACTAACTCTCGCCAAATGCTTAGAGATTAATTATAATTGGCGTTTCCGGAATGGGTCTGACGTCACGACCATAATAATGATACAGAGAGAAGGGGGTGTGGGACTGAATCGAGAGAGTAATGAAAGTGGAGAGTAAATTGATTGTTTTATATGTTTGCATGGACAACAAACCACATAGTTAGGAGGGGCGCTTTAAGGAGTGACAGTGTTATGGTCGTGATGGGACGCACATGGCTCTTCTTTAATCCATTAAACGAAAAAGGGACAAAAGTCTTTAGATTATACTGACTCATCATCAAACAAGGGTCGTCTTTGTACCAACCCAGTCACCCGGACAATTTGTGCTCCCACACTGAACACGTGCTTGTGATAATAAGGATGATTTTGATGGTGACAGTGACTAGAAATTAACCGTGGGCGCTGCCCGACCATCGTTCCAATTTGTATGAATTTAGTGGTCATTATGACGTCACTATCCCTATGTCCATGCCAGGTCAAACTTCATCCCCTGAGGTCGTACTTTCGTCTTTTGTCCGAGGTGACCATGACCCTGCGTATTATTTCTCGAAATTATAATCAACTATCAATCGATCATTCATAATGGTTGCTAAAATTATATGGTGACACTGACATCTAAGCCTATCGGATTCCATCTTTGTAGCACCGCTTTTTGGATGCAATTTATCTGGACCGAGGAGTAATTTTAAAAGTAAATTTTAGGTCAGATCTTTATCTGAATGTCCCAGATTTTGCTTCTGACAACCTCTTTTCTCTGCTTTCAAACTATAACATTTTGAACGATCAAGTTTTAAACGATAAAAATAAAGTTGATCTTCGCCGAATACAAGGCAAACTCGACAAAATTCAAATCATATTATGAAAATGGACATAACACTTTCATATAATCTGTAAGTGTAGGTAGGCATATAAAGACAATGTACTTTTTAAACTACATTTGTAATGGATATAGGGGAGGGGGGGGGGGGGGGTTGCGATCTCGGTAAGATGTAACATGGTATACATATCGTTTGTTCAAGAGGCGATGTAGCCAATCAAATTGAGGATATTCGCTAGGACACCGTCTTCCTCTCTCCACATCCTATTCTCATCACCTCATCTTCCCCTAAATTAATTCGGCTTGCTTCCCTCACTTCACATCGACCGTCAATCTCACAAGATGTATGGTCATTCCAATTCGGTTACGATCTTGACTTATGTAAATAATTGCGCGCCAAATGGCGTGAATGGGGGTTGGCGGTGAACTTTTCACCTTCCTCGCTGCTAAAGGATAATTGTTGCCCCAACTATAATAGTCCCGAAAATGGAAGGTCAAGGGATGCTTCGCTATGCCAAGACGACTGATTTCAGTTAGCATAGTTATGAGTCTATAAACAAGACTTCGTCGGTTGACAAAGAGAACGGCGCTATGTTTAGGACTAGGAGCCTTGTATAGAAAGTAAATAAGACTTTTTTGATAAATGTTTCCCAAATTAGGAAGAAGTATTCTTTGACAATTTGGCATGGCATAGAGAACTTTCTCGTTCTACAAGTAGATCTATATGATTTTACTTCAGCCAAATAATCGACATAACGCCCGCCTAGCCCTCACCCGAAGTCGTGTGCTCCATATAGCATATTTTGAAACAACGACGCAAGGGGTATCGTATCCAATATTTAATTAAATTAATACTTAAACATGATTTAATTATAATTATTTTAATTATCGTTTAATTTACTTTATGTACGGTCTACGTCAGTTTTACAGGGTTGTGTGTGAATAAAATGACTAAGTCGTTGGAAAGGACGGACGCCCTAAACTAAAGTATTAGTCCAAGTATATCGGCTATAATACCCAGCCCCAAATCCCTAGGTTCTAATACATGTAATACCTGACGGAAATCCAGAATTAGCCTCAGCATACCAATATAGCTTTAGACATATTATACGTGCTATAAGTGGCAAGTCTTGGTAGCCAGGTTTTGACTTTGAGGTTAATATTAGGCCAGACCAGTCCTTCGAATCGGTGAGGATAAAGCACCGGTGGGATAAAGCTAGAGTATCACAATGCACATGTTATGTGCACGTGGAACGATTTCACCAGATCAATTTGCAAAATGTGTTGTTTCTGAAATGATATATTGGATGATGCTTAGTAACAGGGTTGTACTTGACAGAAGGTTAATTATACATTTAGAGATGAATATAATGAGTAAGAAATATGCCAAAAATGAATGTTTACTCTCCTTCCAAATAGATCAGAGGGGACTTCAGTCCCGACTTCAGTGAGATATAGCATGGCTCCCGATCTCATCCTGTTTGAATACTAAGTTGGTCATAAGCAGCCAACATCATCACACATGCAACGTATGTTGCTAATTACACACTTATGGGCCAATATGTGTAATGTGTACACGCCTTTTCTATTTATATAAAAATGATAGTACGTTCAAGGGCAATACAGCTCTTTCCAAACTCACCCTCACGTTGTTACTCAGCATGCTCTGGGTTTAAGAACTGTGCCTATACTAGGCTATGTCCTACATAGCCAGCCTCCATGGTCGTAATGTTGATCAGCCACTTGGACCAATTATTCCATGTGAATACAGAAATGAAATCTCGATTTTTATTCTGGGGGCTAAGGGTGGCGTTAAAGGACCATGACATTGATTGAATAATACTGATCAAACAGATTAGTACTCGGTAGGACGGAAGAAAATGATCTGGAATGTCTTTAATTATATGATGTAATTACATACATTCCAGCATTTATCTTAAACTGAAGGCTAACAAGTGTTAATATGTGGATGGCGCTTTACAAAGTGTTAATACGCTGGCACCATGCTGTACCAGGCAAATTAGAGCACATAATCCGAGCGCTTCGTAGCCTACATTCTAGAGTAGTTACGAGAGCTGCGCTCTTGTATGATTCCGCCTGCCCCGCGCGCATTCCCTACTTGCCTACCAATCAATTCATCGGGATTGGTTATTTGAATTTAAAGTGAAACCAGTAAAGTGTCCAACTCCACGAAAAATTACTTGGAGCTTCCACATTTCTCTTCTACCGTGTTGTTTGGCTTATGGTAAGAGAAGAATACAATAGGGTTAGATTTTGTTTTAATGCCCCTTTTTAGTATGACGATATCTATCATTGATAATCATTCAGCTCAAGAGTGTTAATGAACGGTCATAAACCTCATACACGATATACAGTAATTCGTTGTAAAAGCTGACGCAAATTTTCGATTTTTAACCAGGAAAGCAGTGTTCTTTTTCAATGAAACTTTCACACATCATTCGGACATATCTTACAATGATTTTGGTATATGATTGAAGTCTCAAATGCAATTTTGGGATTACTGCACAAAAGTGCACAGTTAGCTTGTATATGTGCCTTTGATTAAAGCAAACTCTTACCCATCTTGTCTTTATTTCGTCAATATGGGCTGAGATTTGTTCTAACTTCCTGTCTGGTGAAAGTACTTCACTAGGATCAAAGATGATCCTTACGAGAATACCTATAATGGGACGAGGTGTCAAATATATTGGGGGTGAAAGGCTTTAAATCCCAGGTACGGAATGTATACATGTCAGAAAAACAACGGTTCATGTACTAAAAATATCAGCATCATTGCTTATAACTGAATTCGCTTTTCAAACATGGGTATAGTGGGTATATAAACTGGGAATAGTCGCGTTTGCCAGTTGTTCCTGCCATGCATCCAGCTCAGACGCAATATAGTGTTGTGTGTTTGCCGCTGCTCGTGTGATAGAAGCGTTCGCCAGTTGTTCCTGTCGTGCATTCAGCTCAGACGCAATATAGTGTCGTGTGGTTGCCGCTGCTCATGTGATAGAAGCGTTCGCCAGTTGTTCCTGTCGTGCGTTCAGCTCAGACGCAATATAGTGTTGTGTGGTTGCCGCTGCTCGTGTGATAGAAGCGTTCGCCAGTTGTTCCTGCCATGCATCCAGCTCAGACGCAATGTTGTGTGGTTGCCGCTGCTCGTGTAAAAGTCGAGTTCGCCAGTTGCAGCTTGCCATGATTTTATTCAGCTCAGACGCGATCGAAGCCTTGTCCAAAGGCTATAGATCCGAGAAGACCCGAAGGAAATGAAGTAATTCAAACCATTCTCGGGTTTTATACCCATCTTCTCTCCATGGAGGAAGCTTGTTAGAACGTGGATGCAGCCAGTCAGCCGCAGATCCGTAGCCCCTGGTTGAGATAAAGTGTCTGTAAGACTAAAGACCCTTACAATATGTGTAAGACATCAATAACTTCTTCGTCTGTTCCTCTTTCTATTGTGTTTGTAAATATCAATATATTGTGTAAATATAATACACAATATTCATATTTACAAACACAATACTTTCTACCCCGCAAAGTTGATTCATCTGCCTCTAGTCCTCGCCAGCAAAGTCTCTTTGCAAGGTTCCTTTGCTTGGTCATGAGGTGTCGGTGTCATGGTTTATGCTCTTTTCGCGGCGTCCATGCGTTTCCTCGCCTCGAGTATTTGGCTAATCACTTCACGCCTTCTTCATTTGATTTTCTTCCTAATTATCCCCTTATTTTGCTAACTATGATGATGTTCAGAACTCTTTAGTCATCGCGCTGGCCAGCTATCGTGAACATGCGATGTTGCACCGCTTTCTCGGACATATAGTCTAACATAAAATGTCACAAGACGCATTTACAGCGAGAACGGTAATTGAAGTTGATGGAAGTTCAACAAAACCGAACATTCTGTTTCCGAGCTCACGAAGATCAAGGTCAACTTCTTCAGCTTTGTTTTGTGTATAAGAAGAGATCACTAATAACCCACGTACTTTCTGATAATTGCAATGTGCTTGTATGTCACCCACGTTGTTGTTTATCTTTGTTTTGTCTGTGTATGTCTTTTGGCTTGTCAAATCTTGGCACTTAAAGTCAGAGTGAACATGGTGAAAGGGTTTTAGATGCGTCTCACGCAGCGCGCGAATTCCATGTTGCCCCCGAAATGATCAGGTAACTGACCCAATAGGCGTAGCACCTAATCTTCGCGCACGGTTATCTATTTTATAAAATGTGTGTTTGAATGATCTTCATTATAATCATGCAGATCTTACCCTTCTCTCAGTTCCAACTAATAAGGACAAAATACTTGACTTCCCTGACATGTCTTAAAAGGGCTGAATCTTCGACGTCTGTGACACACCTGTTGGTTAACTAATCTCGGATGGTCATATATGTGGCCCAAAACGAACATGGTTAACCCAATTAATACCAAGTTGCGAAAACAGCAGTGAGGTAATACAGACATATCCGTTCATATGAAAGTGATGACGCGTCAGAGCAAAAACCATATAAACTAGATGAGTCCACTCGTCCAGTCATCCCTAAAAGCAGTTTTTAATAGCTAGCAACGATTTAATCAAGGTATTTAAAGATCGTTATGCGTTGGGAAACTACATCGCTGTTCGCCATTTTGAATTATAGGCTAGTTTGTGCGCACTGCATAACACTGAGCCAGTGTCAGGTGTGTATTACGCACTGAACGCAGGGTGCTCACAAGATGGCACCGCCCATCTGATTAGTACTGATTTGCGAAGCCCAGTCACCTTTAATAAGGCGGAGGGGAGTAATTATGAGTAGGGATGAGAGTCCGTATAACTCAATTCAAGGTGAAGGAGTTTCGATATTGGTCGCCAACAGGAGATGTATACATGTACAGTAGGATTCAGAGATGACCTATTTCTTGACAGGAAAAGGGATGATATTAATTATGATGTCTACTCGTAATCTTCCAATGTAACCTTTTCTATTGTCTATAAGGTACATTGCGCATCAACTTTCGATACCCCATGCGTAGTAATGTGCGCTAATGTGTACACACGCAAAGCCTAGGTCGTATCTTCATTGTACGAGGACCTCGTATGCTAACCAGATGTCCGCTGTCGTTGATCGCAATTGAATGGGCGTATGGAGCCGTGCTTGTCGGCCTAAGACAGAGGACTATTTTAGTGGTCATGAACTTAACTGGGTCAAACTTACCAGATGAAACTTTCCGGTACATCAAACATAACTGTACGGTTTACCACAGTCAGTGCCTCATTGAACATGATGACGAAGGCCAACGAATGTGTACATTGATGATTGTGCGTGTGATACATCATGGCTCATATGTAGAGAAAGAATTAAGCGGAGGCGTATGGAACATTGCAGGGAAATGGGAAATTCCAGGGAAATGGGAGCTTGGCCTAGAACCCATGCCTTCGTGAGGTTGGAGGTCCACGGTTACTTAATTCCAGCACGATCCAGTCATCGCCACGTACACTCTCAAATCAACGTAACGGCAGGAAAGCTCTCAGAAAAAGGCAAATTTCTGGAACTTTGGTTAACTCCTGTGGGTTTACTCGTATTACATGCTCAGATTTGCGTTATTTTCATAAGGCCATTCTGCGTGGCGTTATTTACGTCCTATGGGGATGGGTCCAACGTCGACATTCTTTATATGGAATGCACTTGAAAGCAAGAACCTTTAGAGACTTCGTGTATTGAAAGACAAAAATGCAGAGTGCAGATTTTCGTCAGTGGTATCGAAATCATCTTAGTTCAGTTTTAGAGGCACCTACGTTTTGAATCATAATAACCCCCATTTTTAAGTGGTGTTTGGTTTTGGCGTATATAACGTATGTATGGTGGCCTCCTTGTGCAACCTGTCATACAATATCAACTGTTTGTCAACGTATACAAGAAATGTATAGATGAACGTTGAAATAGGAAAAGAAATACTAATTACTGAAGGGGTGTAACTATTATGGTGCCTTTTCGTGTGAACAATTTTGAGTAAAATTTGGGATGATTTGAAGTGAAGCTTTGCATTATTTCTTACCAGAGCCGTATACTATACGGCTCTGTTTCTTCCCATTCCCCTTCAGGCATCTGCATCAGGATCGGTGAAAAGCCGCGTCTATCAAAATCAAATTAAGAAAGTTATGGCTCAATTTCTGATTGGTGATTCGTAAATCGCAGCCAAAGTGACTTTGGTACCTTTGTGGCTGTGCAAAGCACCGCTGGGTAAATTAATTCAATCGCAACTCAGACGGCATCGCTTCTTAGAGCGGGCTTAGCGAGGGATCATGGGGGCTTGCGGGGCGCGTTGAAAGCGGCGGGACGTAATGCTAGGCACGCAGCGGAGGGGTAATATAATGATGGAGGGGTAATGGTGTTACCCTAGCTCACAGAACAGGAGGGGTGCCATGGGTGCTGTAGTACTATAAGTTTCATGGCTTAGCTTGGCTCGCCCTTCCGGATACT
Source organism: Echinarachnius parma (assembly GCA_037951105.1). Classification (NCBI taxonomy): domain Eukaryota; kingdom Metazoa; phylum Echinodermata; class Echinoidea; order Clypeasteroida; family Echinarachniidae; genus Echinarachnius; species Echinarachnius parma. The sequence goes on from JBAMJV010008621.1 coordinate 13,760, forward strand.
TTATAGGCGACAGGTTCAGAATAAGTTTATGTTAGTATTGTTTAGGAACTATGGAAAGTATAATCCTCTTCATATAAACAAATACCACTGACACTTTGATTGTTTAAAAATATCATAGTCATGTTAATAATATGGTGATTTTGTGTAAGCTGCACTTGCTGGCTTGGTCCGGTCAGAGTACTGCGTGTTGAACGTCACATTGCGGGCGCGTAATTGATTGCAACACCAAGAAAGGGCCGCCGACAAACCGCACGTAATTTCCAATAGGAGATAATTAGACGGCCGCTCCGGGACCCTACCACCACACAGCCTTGGGCGGACGGGCTGTGTAATATTGGTATGACAAGTTCGAGTTCATCATCGATATGAATGATTGGATAGAGCATACCGCTCTCACGGCTTTGTGAACACTTGAAGCCATCTTGTGACCTAATACTTATATATATATGTTTGCGACAGTTTTGTCGTACAATATGACCAATCATAACATTGGTATAGACTCAGTGTGTTATCAGTATTGGTATCTATGATAGCAAACTACGACAACCATTTTCCTTTTTTTTTCATCATTAATTTTCACTAATATCAATGGTTGGTAAATTGGTATATATCAAGATCTAGAGAATAATCGTTGTGAGGTCACAGACTCAAAAGTCATAGCAGGTTATTGTTTTCGTAGCGAAGACTTGAGACTTTCCAGTTGTTTGTAGTGGTGGTAGTAGTAGTAGAAGAAGCATAATAGGAGTAGTACTTCTTTATTACCATACAACAATACTCATGTAACATATTTCTGCTTTACACGATACGTCTGTAGTCTCCAGTAAATAAGAAACCAAATACTAAAATGTATTATAAACAATGAAGTACATTGGTAAGAAAACCTACGTTGGTTCATAACGTATGAACATTGGATCAGCTAGTTTCCACAAGTCGTCTAATGCAGGGCTCGACACTGGCACTGCATGGCCCACTGGCCCGGGGCCAGTGATATTGCACTTCGGGCCAGCAAAAATGTATATAAGTCATATTTTGGTGGCCCTATCGGGCAAGCAGATTTTCAACCGGACATTGATTGAATTCTTGTTTTCTTCCATGTCATGCTTCATCTATAATCACAGGTTTGATCAGGAAAGAGTGATATTTTGAATAGTAAAAAGTTTACTCATGAAATTAAATTTTCGGGCCAGTAAAGTTTTCTTTCGGGCCACCAGATAAGGGGAAGAAATTATTTCACTGGCCCGACCGGGCCACTGACAAAAAAGGTAAGCGTGGAGCCCTGTCTAATGTCTAAACTATGTTTAGCCTACTTGCTGAGCCTTTGGCGATAATAAAACGTGGGTTCATCATTTCCCTTCATGGGATAACGGGAACATAGTATACCATGTTCTAGCATAAGTTCCTCCCGTAGCCAACGGGCTGGCTGTCATCGGAGGACTGGAAGGTGTGATTGTACTCTACGTGATGTCTTCAACATAGCTAGGGGTGTCTTCCAGGAGATGACGTCACTGGGAACGTGCCTAGTCCGAGGAACTACCTCAGAAATGTACGTCCCAAACTATAAAGCTTTATCCTTTTCTTTCTCGAAACAATTCGCTCTTCAAACTGTCAAACTGGGGCGATACAGATACAGAACTCAAACTATGCAGTAGTTATATTATGTAGGTTACTTATAAATAACAGCACCCATTATGTTATTTACAGTTCCTAAACACTTCATTATATCATGGCCAATGCATGGATTTTAGGTTACAAAGTCGTACCAGTACCGGGGAAGTGGGAGCTACCCTGGTCGTACTGTCCTACACACACCCCGTGTACATATAGTACATAGAACAGATAATATGACTGTGTCATGACGGGATCGAATATCTCAACATGACATTCTGCAGTAATGTAAATGTCTTTTGAAATATCCATCATCACTGCTTTGACTGGTGCACAGCATTTGCAGCAAGTAATGCTGATTTGTCGCGCAGTGGGTACTAACTGGAAGTAGAGCAGGTTGACAAATTGCGCAGCGAGAGTTTGGTACCTCCTCCCAGGGCTGACCGAAGGTACAGGGCAACTCCCGTCATAAAAAAGCTTACCTCTCATATCGAGTCAGTACAATGGAACCTCGCTATCATGAGTTCCAGGGGAGAGGGGTGCAAAAAACTGATCAAGAATGGACACAGAGAAGAACTTCTAAATATACATCCACCATTCCAGTTACAAAAAAGTAGTGGAAGTATGGCCCAAACGGCTGCCATTCATCAGTCTCAGGACTCGGGGAAACCATTCATATTTTAATCGCCAACATAATTCGCAATGGAGCTCTGCTCAGGGCTATAATATCGCTCATGAACCGCTGATACCTCTCGTAAATGTATCATCATATTATTTATGACCAAAGCTTTGCAATTGTTCATATAGAATGCGGACTGTTGTGACATTAATAGTTTGTGTTACCTGTGACGTTCGAGTTAGGTATGCCTCGGAGTAACCGTATATCCTTTCGAATGATTCCAACGTGGAAAGGGATACGCCTGGCCATCTTGGGTAAAGAAACCTGGGTATAATGGAGCCCATTTTTATCGAGGAATGCTGTTGGATATTTGACTACTATTGAGAATGAAATATACACTTTTAGGTTAATAATCTCGAGAATAAATCACGGGCGAAATCCGATAGTCGCGTTGCGCCGCCGAACGGGTTCCCCGCACGATCGCCTGACGGAAAGTGATCCGGTCGCAGGAGACCTCTCATTGCGAGAAACGGCGATTCGCTACAGTCCCACGTGTAGACCGATTCACAAACTTCTTTAGTTCCACATCTTTTTAAAAATAAAACTACTAATAATAGATCTAAAGATATGGTAACCGACGGTTTTGGCTGTTCTTCCAAAAGTGGCCACGCTAATTCCCACCATGTTAAAGTATACACAGTTATCCTTCGTTGTTCTCACTCACCGGTTGTTGGCGATCGTATCTGTGCGGTTTCCAGATTTGTATCTGTACGAACACCAGAGAATGAATCATTCACCATGTTAGAAATTAATGCATAATATTATGTTTGATAGTAATCTAAACACATCATTTCTCTTTCGGGCCCTGTTGCAGAAAGAAATATCAAATCGATTGTAAGTCAGATCATGCGCAAATTTGATTGGTTGAAACGCGCAAATTTTCTGACTTACAATCGATGGTATCTCTTTCTGCAACGGGTCTCCATATCTTCAACAAGTCACTCCAGTGAACATATTAACATTTGTTTAATGTTTTATGAATTTGGTCTGCTGTACTTCCATATTAATTTGGTCTTTCTATATTATGATTATGTGAATTATCACAAATTGCAACATTTGAGTATGTTGGAGTGGTCGCCAATCCCCCTTTTGAACATCAACTGGTAAGGCCCTTGTGACTGCTATAAGAAAGTACGATAACTTTGACATTTATTTCATTGGATATAGACTTCACTCAAGCTGCCCACTAACAACTCCCTGCTTCACTTGAGTTGATTCATACCATAACTTGTAAGTATTTATTTTATGGATGAACTTTGACAAGCCAGTGTATCCGGGCAGATAACGAACTGGGGCAATATGAAAGATGATGCCACTCATGTACCATACGAAACATGAACAATTATTTCTAATTATTCCCTTTATGAACATTCATTTTCGCATCAATTTGATATGATAAGTGACACGCAGTGTTATTGGAAGTGACAACTCCCGTGACTTTGTTTCTTCCATCGCTAGGGGACTGGATGTAGACGAGAAGAAAAAAAATAGATGACACATGGAACATACTCTAACAATTTCGTATAAATTGATGTTGCTTGTTATTAGATGGCCCGTTAAAATGAGCTTTCCTATTCCTAATCCGCACTTTTGGAGTGACGTAATTGTTGTGGGGGTATCTTAGGAACCTGCGATGTCACTGTCTTTCCTCCATCTTGTTTAAATACCCCCTGTGATGCCAAATAAATGTAAAGTTAATATACTTATTACATCAGGATGTGATAATGGTATTTGAAAGGTTAATGTGTGGTTCATCGAGGGGTTGAAGTTGTGGGTGGCTTTATAAAGTTTAGGAGAGAGAGGGGATAAAGGGCACAATTTAGACAATGTTAGAGAAAGGACTCAATTTGTTTGACTGGCTCTTGACTCCTCTCTTGTGTGTTTATGTGGCGTGCTTTGTGTACATGAAGTGTTCTTTTCTTATATAGCCTAATGCCTCAACCCATTCAATACCGAACACATTGTGAATGTATATGATACCCTGTGGTATAATGCAACGTGAGGTACAGGAGGGGTTTATGTGGTGATTACACGGGGAAAGTGATTAGGCAATCTCTGATGTTGCGGCTCTGCTCTTTGAGGTTCATCAGTCTCCGAAGCCTCCCTCTTTAGATCCGATCTAAAGAGATCAAGGGACAAAAGGCCTTTCAAGGAGAAACCGAAATCCATGGGAAATGATTACACGGAAAATTTCCACGGATTTACTTTAGGGCCCATGACTTTCATCTCAAATTGTCAAGTACACAAAATGAGTTTGTTTACATCGCTACATCAGAACGGCCCGGCCCCTTTGATGATATAGTGGTCAATAGACGGGCAATTACGTCTGGGACGCGAAGTTCGATATTGCTTGTGATTTCGTTCAGATATTCTTCTCGCAAACTAATAAACTTATCGGGATTTGTTTTTGTCATTTGTTTTCATTGAACGATGCTCGTGGGAACTAATAATCCTATCTGGATTTGTTTTGATCGTAAATATTACTTTATGATCTCATAGATTCTCAGACAAGAGGGGAGATAATGCAGATGCAGTTTGATATCGCAGTTTTGATGTGCGTTAGTGTTTCCGAAACGATACTATCATCGATTTATTCACAGCCCAGTCATCCTCATTTATCATTCACTGTTCCCTTTCATGTATAATGATATAGGGAATGTATATTTCATTTGTAATGCTGGTAAAGTAAGCAATGAGAAATAAGACATAATATCAGTTAAAGGGACTTAGTAACATTGTCCAAATCCTCAAAATAAAATTGTAATTCTAGCGGTTCCTTTATACCTTGTTGTATTCGTATTAACAATAAAATCATGGGACAGCTTTCGGTTTTTCAAATTTCCCTTTCATTACAAAGATATGTATGATTGAAGTATTTAGATAAGAAAATCTCCGGGCGAGATTTTCATCCCTGTACAAAGTGAATGCAGTGAGTTGGTGAATATCACCCAATATCACTTTGCATTTTCGCTCATTACTTGGCCATACATTGTCCATTTGACCTGAAATTTTCACACAATACCCTGAGGACATATGAGATAACAACAGTATACATTGCATCAACCATTCATCAGTTTTTGCACATCTCAACAAAGTTACTAGATCCCTTTAAAGCAAGGCTCTTATGAATGTTGAGCTTACTGGACGAAATTTTGTAATTATTGAATACAGAATTACCTGGAATTCTAGATTGAGTTTGCTAATTTTCCCATAGAGACTCCTACTGTTTGTTGTTATAGTATCTTTGTATTAACTTTGCAACATTGAGTTAGTAGCCAAATGAGAGAAAATAATGGCTTAATACTGAAAAAGATAAGACTGGTGTCAGACTTTACATATAGACCTACATTAAGTTTGGATTTAATGTTCCTTTGTCGGCACTCGGCAGACGATAAATGAACATTTGATGCGGGAGTTTCAATCGCTGATGAATAAATTCTTTGTTTATTATCTAGTATCAACATCGTTTCAAACATTTCCACAGATTATGTGCATTTCGGCGTAGTGATGATAGCTATAGTTCTATATTGTATTGTCACCATCCCCTATTACCGCTCATAAGGTCGTTTCATCCCGTAATGCAAGCTCCAGGTAAAGGCGATGATCCTATTGTTCGCGCGACTTCAAAGCAATATCCGACAATTACGGGTGACTTTTGAACAGTTTTCAATCCTCAACTTTACAATATTAAATCCATGACTTTACAATAATGATAATCTTCTTCTCTTTAGAGTGGATGCCTAGTCCCGTGTTAATGCTATTTACGTAGTTCATGCTGGGCAATTAGTGCATGCTTTGTTACAGGTCTTTTATTTCATCTTAGACCCCCTGCACAATTGACGATGCATTATCATACCCATGCACCCCTATCCATAAAACCAACGTACAAAGACGCAGACACGTTCATTAATAGGGATAATGTATTGTAGCACTAAACGGCTCAAAGTAGATTTAAAAAGGGCCCCCTGCGTTCATAAGTAATAGACTAGGTGCGCTTTATCCGTGACTCCTTGGCAGTCTTTTGTGAATGGTACTTCTAAGTCTATTATTTGACCGTTTCTTGGGGATTACAAGTGAATTCGATGTGTTTAGCCCACTATAAAAGCCGTTTTAAGTGAGGGTTAAATAAGGTAACAATGCCGCTCCTAATATCGATCAAAGAAGTCGATTATTAGGCATTAGTGGCCGGAGAGAGGTTAAACACACAATGGAAGGAATTCACCCAATTTTACTCTAATAGCCCGACGATTAAAGTGAAATTCTCTGCCATTATGTTCTTTATCTTTTCTTTTCGGAGAAAGTTCCGGGTATGTGCTTCTGATATTACCCCTTTCAGTCGTATATATGCATTAACTTAGTGATATTTCCATTATATGAAGGGTTATTATATATGACTTAGGAACTTAATAAAAACAAAAGATAAATCGCAATCAGAACTCCCCATACCATCAAGTGGTGATGATTCTTGTAAGATTGTGACGTGGTGGACGTGGTTTGGCTGTGATTGCACTTGTAGGTCGCAGGAAGACAATAATCCTTGTGATTCGAATCATTCTCCTCTAATTCAGTGGGATTTGTCTCCGTATACCCACAAATCCTCCGCAGAAATTCTCGTACTGAACCGATCGACCTCTCTGAAAATATCGACGAATAGTCTTATTACAAGACTAATGGGTATTATTTGAATGTATCCACATACAATTGTACACGGACATGGAAATTGACATTAATCAAATAGCTATTATTGCATACTTTCCGTACAGCAACTCTTCATTTCGTGAGAATATCCGCACAAAATTCAAGTAGAATGGACAATTTTGACATGCTACAGTTTTCAGAAAAGAATACATTCCTTGCAATATTGATCAAGACCACGTGACTTAGAACAGTAATGTGTATCTTAGGATTATCAGGATATATGTAAATACGTTTATTTATAGGGAAATAATAAATATCGAGAACCACACATTCAAAGGAACTATCGTGGGTGCCTGAAAATGATCTACCGTGCCTTTCAAAATAACGTGGCGTACTTTCAAATACAGTGTACATAGACACAAACAAAAAACATACGAACAATATCTCTGGATGTCCCAGAACCCGAGTATGTCTTTAAATGTATGTGTTTAAGTATCACTTTAAGTTTAAGCACCCACATGAAGTATCTCTTTAAGTTTAAGCCAATGCACGTGATGTCTCGGAGACTGACTGACCATCGCAAATCTCCCGACCGATTTGCGGGCATTATTGGAAGCGACGCGCTTATCCCCTTGGTGCTCTCCATCCAGATGGGTGCAATTCTTCCCCCCTAAACCCGGATTCCGTCTTCCCACTGGACCCCTCTCAATACCAAGTCGTGCCAATACCATCCACTCCATACATACACCATGTGCCCACGGTCTGAAGCGGGTTAGCAAACTCAACCCAGAATCGCTTCTTTTCGGTCGCGTTTCATCCTCTGGTCCCGAGTCCGCTGAGGGCTTTAGAACGGGTCTGGTCCGTACCCTTGGACTTGACCTATTCGGTGGCAGCTCCACTCTCACTTTATATTTCCATAAATCGTGATAAATGTCTGCTTCCACCTGCAGCTAACCCCACTCTTACTTAGTTTAGAAGACGCCATCAATGAGCTATTATACACGTAAGCTTTGTGGTAATGGGCGGGTTAAGCTAATGCGACCAGGGACTCGTTTGCGGCTTCCGTGCGCGCGGTTACGATGGCGGGGTTTGTTTTTGGTGACCGTTTTTATTACCCCCAATGCTCCCTAGGAGCCCTGCCTTTGTTGTCATATTGTTACTACCAAGGGTACTTGCACTTTCTACCCAACAGATGACGTCCCCTTTGAAATTTACCGGTAAAGAGGTTGCGATTTTGCATTTTACTCCTAGATTTCTTAAATACTTAACCCAATTCGCTAAGTGGTATAACGTCTGTAGTAAGAGAAGTAAGTTAATAAAGATGATTTTGTTTAAAGTTAGAAAGAGAGTTATTCTATAAACCAACCTGTCTAATGTTGGTCAGATTTAATGATACTGTGGATTGTGTGGGCATTCCCATAAGCGCAGCAGTTCTAAGAAAAATAACGACCAATACAGAATGATTATCGAGACATTTAAATCATTCTACAGCATTGGAATACCGACCTACCTATTTCGGTACCAATCCAACTGGCACGTAATTTAAAGAAAAGCAAAAAAACAAACCAAAGAAGTTGAAGGATTTCAAGGGAGTATGTGTAAGGTCGAGGCTTTCCGCTGGGTCCAAACCTTGTCGCATTTGCCTCCTTCCGTGAAGTCTTTAGCTATGCCAAGTTTATCCATACAGGGAACATCAGTGGTCATGGCCATAAGTAAACGCGTTGCTATTTTTGCACATACCATATCTAACCCCTTTTATTACCAAGATATTGAAGTGCCATTTACCTACCACACACATTATGTGCACGCCGCACTGAAAGGACTAACTGTATATTCATCACAGTAAGAAACTCCTTGGAAACCGACCTATAGCGTCCCCCACGATGATTACCCAGTATCCCATGTTTTGTCTTTGCTATATTTATTTCTTGGGCGGGAGGGGATGTTTTCGTATCGCGATAGGGGATGCATTCCGCTCCGACCATCTATATCCTCCCCCCGGATGATGATTATTTTCATGTTTGCTTCTCCTGATTAGCTCCACCGCATCATGTCATCAGTGAAGTCGCTAAATGGGCGATTTGGGGGAGGGTGTGGGGGGGGGGTGCAGGGGGACACCCTCCTCCTCCCTGAGATAGAGAGATGCATAACACATCTCGTATACACTGCCCCCTTCGCCCCCTTTTTAGATTGAAACTGGCTATATGAAACATCAAGTCTTCACCCCTCGTTTGCTACATGTATAGATGGTGTAGTGCACCTCGCGATCATCTCAGATAGTTATACCATGAACCTATAGTATATGGGCATATCTTGAAGGTACACATGAAAACTGTTTAAGCAATTGTTTATTGGATTACTAACGCTACCATCATTAAATATAGTTTTGAAGAAGGGTGGCAGTTCATTTCACGCAAAACTCCCATAAGTGAAAAATGTTGTATGAAAAACCTTGAATATAGTTATAGTGTACTTGATATGGAAATAGTTTTCATCCATTTCATGAAAGGGAAGGGGCGGCCCATTCTCAAAATGATTGAATTGTGGAGGAGGCACAAGCAAGTATTCGCAGGGAGTAGTAAATGAGACCTAATACGATCTGATATCATCCTAAAAAGGGAAATTGCCAGTTCATCTTTTTATTCTATAATCTGCTTTATTCTATAATCTGACGTAAGATGATAAAAGTGCCGAATCATTTGCTCGTTGCAGATCTTGTGAAGAAAGTGAATTGAATGAAATGAGATTTATTTTCTACGGTTACATTAAATCCCAGCCCACTGATTGCATTAAATAAAACTCATGAATTACAGAAGTGATATGTTTGGGTTTGTAATTTTACATTCTTTGGCAACGAATTGAGAGGGATGATGTATTTTGTAGAGCATGTAGAGTGAACAATTTGTGTGAGAATCAAATTATTGTATTATTTTTAGCATACTTCTTCCCCGGCGCACTTCAGCAAAAGACATGAAAGGGGGAACTATTTTTGTGTCATATGAATTCTAAAATCGTTGACAAATTCTCAATTTCGCTAGTGACTTTGATAAAAAGTCATGCTGAAAGTAGTTCATTGGAACGGTGGAACATAGCTGCTACCCTTTTGTAACACAAGCGGTTGAATTATTTTCTAAATCAACATGTTTTTAGACTATCAGGGTATAGAGTGGTGAAGTGTGATGTCATCTATGACGTCATAAACACCTATTTTTAGAATTTTCAAATTTGAACTTAATTTTCAGAAAGAGCATAACAAATAATGTCTAAATACTGAAAATCAATTGAATATGTTAAGTATTGGCTGAGATATGCCCATCCGAATGATCTTTTTCCCCAATAGGCAATCAGTGTTATAGTGCACTGGTTCATAACTTTATGAACCAGTGTACTATAACACTGATTGCCCATTGAAGTAAAATTAATTTGGATGGGCATATCTCAGCCAATACTTAACATATTCAATTGATTTTCGGTATTTAGACATTATTTTTCATGCTCTTTATGAAAATGAAGTTCAAATTTGAAAATTCTAAAAAAAGATTTTTATGACGTCATGGCTTCTGTACTCCATTACTCTTTTCAAGCCATCGGCTTTCTTTGTAATTTCCTATACATATTGCTGTTATTGGACATAATGTTTTATAAAATTAATAAACTGAAATTAAATTGAATTGGTTGCAATGACAGAATTTACCAAAGTAATACGCCCGTGCATGTAGAATTACACCGAAACGCCTATACAACGAGTTTAAACTATTAATTCCATGATTAATAAGTCAGAAATAGAATAAGTATTACATATTCAAAGATTTGGTTCAAACAATACCACAATTCATACCCAACCCACTCAATTTACAAAACTTTTCATATAACAAAGTATAACAAGGGATAAGTCGACGGTCAGTACTTAGTCTTCAGATTAAAATACCCGCAGAACACGGTCTCTAAATCTATAGATTTTTCACACGTAATATAGTTAAATTTGTACAGGTGTCACGGCATATATGTACACCCCTCGACACACATGTTAAACAGATTTGCTGTTTTACTTTTAGAGGAGGTACAACAAACGAAGCTTATATTACTGGATCTTTGTTTGAGAAGTCTCTTCAAGATAGACCCTTCCATTCAAGTCCGTCCTCATTTTCACACGGTCAGCAAGATGGTTGCTAGGTGTGAGTTTATCTATCAACAAAATATTTGTACGATGCTATTATCATGTCAGCACTGCTAATGTGTATCTCATTTGAGGCAATTTAATTATAAAGTACAATGCACCGATAAGTGCGTCCAATTTATTCGATTGTTTGACGCACACAGATATGTATGCATACAATAAATTATCTATTTGCATTGAGTATATATGATTGCAAGACACATTGGAATAAAAGAAAGCCGATGTTGCCGATGTATTTTATGAGAGAAATTACTTTACACCCACGAGTCCGAGTTATGTTTTATGAATAAAAAATACTCAAATCTGCCAAGTACTTTTTAATCGACGCCTTGGATGACCTGAAAGGAATAACACAATGCACTTTTAAACTGAAATACACCTGCAAGAACACACGTAACTATGATTACAAACTCTTGCATGTACATAATACTTTTTGAAGGACGTTCCTGGAACGTTTTAAACTTTTAGAACAATCATATTGATTTATAACAATATGTACGTTTGGAAACCAGAAATTCGACCCGCGAACGGTAGGTCATTGAAACTTTGAACACCTATGATCTATTTCGCATTGTTTCAAACAATTATCTTGGGTCGTTTTGGAACAGTGGAGATACCGTCGAGAGTTGCAAGACCATGACACTACAAATGAAACTGCACTTTTCAAAACTCAGAAATGAAACTCACAAACAACCTCTGAATTTGTATTGTCTTGGAAAGGCCGTTGAGAGTTCCAAGTCAGTGAAACGATAAACGGAATGCACTTTCCATAACTCAGAAATGAAACTCGCAAAAACCCCGTCTAAATTCCGCCTTGCGTCACGTGAAGTGATGATGAAAGGCTTCAATCATCATGGCCAACACAGTGAGGGAAGAGGAAGACATCTCCCAAGGCGCCGCAACCTTCAAAACAAATTAAGGAGTGTCATGCGTGGGAATGCTACATCATGGGTCGCCATTTTGAATTGGGCTAGCTCGCGCGCACTGCATAACACTGAGCGAATGTGCATTACGCACCGTGGGCAAGGCGTTCGCAAAATGGCGCCGCGCGTCTGATCTACGAAGCCGAACCACCTTTAAAACAGCGCGATCGATGCAGATCAAAATCAGCCGTCGCGCGTGATTCCACTGTTCTTATTTCTCGAGAACAAGAAACAAATATGGAATAAAACAGGAAACAGCCAACAGAAGTAATACTAAAGAGATTTCCGCTAATGTGTTTGAATTTAAGTATACTTGACATAAGTGATTTTAGTTAATAGAGCGCAACGTCTAAGTTAGAAGGTTGAAAGCTTGTTACAAAGCATCGATTGCATTTAGATGCGTATTGCATTATAAACTGAAAGGCGCCCTCTATCAGAATATGTGTGATTAAAATTATTAAAAACAATCAGTTGGTTATTGCAATCGATTTAAAATTCTGTTTATAAAATCGCGATTTATATCGTGATCGAAAATTCGAAATTACCTGTAAAAGTCATGCAATACGTAAAATATTTACGTATTGCATGACTATCTAACCAAGGAGGTTCTATAATTTACCTCCTTTATCTAACAAGGTGCACACTAACCATGAACATCTTTTGATTGGGAATATCATGTTCTGTACTATAACAAATTCATTACATCCGTTTTAGTTCCTCAATTTCGAAGGTTATAACGAAGTAATTTGCAATCTTTAACTTCACGGAAATACACTCAACTGCTGTAGGTTATATCCATTCACGATTCATCCGATAACAAAACTTGGGCTAAAATTAGTTCTAAGATCTTTTTACTAGACCTTTACAAAAGTTTCAAGAAGGAAATAATTTTCGTTGCCATAGTTACGTAGTGATTGTGTTGTATTTCATTTAAATATATGTCCAAAGTCGCTGTAAGGTGAACCTTTCCGCTAATTTCCGACCGGACCGTATATCGTGAATACGATCTCTGTTGCTGAATTATAAGGGGTCGCAACGTTAGCAGTTGTTTTGAAAATGACCGTTGACAGATATTACTTTAATTTGGAATAAGTATTATGTGGATATCGATCACGTCATATACAATAGATTTTTGTTTACAATTTATTATTATTTGTATTATTGTTCTTTTATTTCCTCACATATACAAACAAAATTGTACACAATTGGAACATGGAATACAAGAGGAAGACATAACTAGAACATTGAATATTCGTCTGTAGTGCCTTATCACGGGGATCACAAATCGTGCATATCATTCTTATGTGTTATGATACATGTGTGTGGTATCATGTTACAAATGTCGATTTTCACAAGATTTCATGATAACTCGATTCGTGACTTTAAGATAAATCATAATTCTATAATATATGATTTCCAATGTGTTTATCGATGCACTAAAATCTGTATGACCGAATTGTAAATCAGACGCGCGGTGCCATATTGCGAACGGCTTGCACACGGTGTGAAGTACACGCAGGCTCAGTGTTATGTAGTGCGCCTCTCGCATGACATTCTAATTAAGTTAACCAACTATTGGGAATTTGGACCAACTTAATGATACTAAACTTAGCATGGGAAGCTGTTGTGTTGGAAACGTTCACTAGTTCGAAATGTAAAACAGACGCGGATGAGGGAATTGTTGCGAAAATGAAATATGAAACTAAATATCCGAAAATATCACCGAACCAGCTGGAACGAATAAATATATTAAACCGTTTACCTTTCATAGTGTTGAGGCGTGAAAGGATGTGTTTAGATGTTTTATATTCAGCAGGGATCGCCCCTTGCGTTCCAACTAAGCTTAGTTCCAACATGTTCAAGTATCAGTCGGCAGGATTATCCACGCAGATAGTCTCTTCCTTTCGATGTAAATATCTCCAAACTTTCGTCTCTATTTCCGCAACTTTTAATTTCTATAATATGTTCTTATCTTTTAAGGAGACAGATCCTATTCCTATAAAACCAAATCTGTAATAATTTGACGACAGTGAGTTCAAATTAAATATAAAGCTTGTGTTTGTTAGCCCTTGATACCCTCAGTGGAAGTGTATCAAACGTTACATTTTGGTCTCGATATCTTCGTAAATGATAGATCAGATTACATCATTACAGATAATGCCGAATTACCAGTTTAAGATTATTCACCACTTCTTAATCCGGATATCATGCTAAATACCTTTTCTTTTAATCAGATCTTATGTAACTTTTTTGTATAGAACATTCATTACATTGATAACATAATATGTAAGTGAAAATGTAAGTTTTGTAAAGTACATATAAGGGTAACAAAATCACGTTCTATTTTACTTGTGCGTAGACAATCAGCATGTCATTATTCTTCCACCGTTATATTTTCGGGGAACATTATCACTATAGTACAATCTTTGAGGTAAACGACGTTACATTATCTAGATTTAAAATCTACACCAAGTGGAAAGTCAGATTTCCTGAGGTGTTCTTGCACCAATGATCGTACTCTGGGGTTTTTGTGAGGAGGGGAAAGTGGAGGGGAATTCCGTGAGAAAAAATGCCCTGGAATTGTTTCACTAATAATATATGGACATGATATAGTGGAACGATATTTTAAACTTTGTTCCAACTTTCTATCATGATCAGTTGACCTACTATTGAGAGCCAATGAACTTGATGTGTGCGATTTTTTTTTTTTGGGGGGGGGGGGGGGGGTAGCAGAAATAAAATGTAGAAATTAATTTGATCGAAAATGGAACGTAAAATACACCATTCTATGGAGTATGACAGGCTATTTATATGAACTTAAACATATGTAGAAATAGTTCGAGAACGAAAAAGTAAATAAACATAGATGGACTACATACACTTATTAATATATTTCATTTGTTTTCAAAATATTGTGCCAAGGAACGAATTAAGAGTTTGGAATGATATTGGAATTCGCCCATTATGACACATGAGTAACATAATTACATTCAAGCTACGTAGACAATTCAAGTACGACGGGTTAATTAGGAACATGTGCAGATGTAGAATTGAATTTAGAATTAACTCTAGACAGTGAGCTTTCTAAAGATACATTTATAAATTGATATCAGTATTTTGACAAGGAATGAAGAAGGGGGTTGAAATGATGTTGGAATTCGCTCATGATGACACATGAGAAATTTATTCTGCCTACATAGACAATAGTATTTAAGTATGGCGGGTTAATTAGGAACATATGTAGATGTGGAGAATTGGAATGAGAAGGAAGCATAATTGGACATCTGTATGAAATCAATCTGGAATATTTGAGTCATTGGCAATGATTTGGGCGTCACAGAATAAATATACGGAACTCGATTGTTTGAAAGTGGAACTCCTTTCCCCCCAGGCTTAGTAGCCTACATGTTAACGAAATATGATACTCATTGATTCATTCGACGTACGATTGAAAAATCAGATAACACTTAATCGTAAGATTCGATGCAATTTATACATTCATACTGTCAGATAACACTTAATCGTAAGATTCGATGCATTTATACATTCATATTTGAAGCAACGGTACACCTATATAACTGTGTCTACTTTATATGAACAATGGTTTTGCAACCCCAAATCACTATTATCATAATTATTATTTTATGAACAAATCATCTAGTTTATGATAGTTACAAATACCCGATACTAATATTTTAAAACTCTGCGGAAGGGAGTATTTTCCTTGACGGGAGGCAGGGGCATGGAGCGTCTGAAGTAAAGGGAACCCTTCCCCCTTCCGCACATCTTCAATTCTTCGCCCCTTGTTCCAGTTGGGAAGGTAGAAGCAGAGAGGTGGGAGGACTCCCTTGTACACGACGGGTAATCGTTCGGAGCAGTTCTTTGCCCCTTGCGTTTTTCCTGAGTACCTAGACGACATCATGTAGTTGTGAAGAAATAATCCTCCCCCACTTACCAAGCTTACCTTATTGAAGGAAAATAAACGTAAGACTATAAGTTTTGGGTCCATGGTAGAAGATATTATAAGGAGCCGGAGCGTGCATGAAAGTCGGAAGAGTAATTGGCGAGAAATCGCTTGCTGTGAAGCCTAATGGTTCCCGTAGGATCTCGCACAGTGGGGAAGCCGTTGAGGCACCCATTACTCCGCCAAATTGGTCGTTGTGTCTCTCCGCCCTCCACACATCCCTCCCGCCCCGCCAACAAGACGTGGGCGATTAACCCTCTCTGTGCCATGGTCACATAGTCTTGCCATACTAGTGTAACGGTGTAATACGTTTCACAATTAACCCTTTCTCTAAACTATAGGTGCGTAAAGGGTTAACAAGAGCTTGATGAAATAGGCAGGCACTTCACGCAGCGACGGTGTAAGTTGGCAAATTGATCGCAGTTGATTAGGGTTGATCAGCTCTGATCACTAAGGCTCCAACTTGGGGTAGGTTGTCGTGATGTACTACAAAGGAACGGGAAAAGAGGAACGGGTTTCGAGTCTGCGACGGAACGAAATATGAAGTTATGACGAATCGCGCGCTGATTTCCTGGATATTTGCATAAGTACAGCGTACTCGTCATGCAGAAGACAATCGTTCCATCTTCTTTCCAAATTGGAATGTTTTTCCTGAAAAGGAACCTAATGCGACCCCTTAGATTCCTCTCAAAGTCAAATCTAGACATCTACCATATTTGTTATCGTAATTCTAATCACAAGTTCTCGGTAGAATGGAATTATGAAAAATAAATACTGGGTAAATTGATTTCTCAAGAGACCAACTCATCATCGCTCATCACCATTTCCTCCGTGAATCGTTTCCCATTCGGAAAACATGCTTCATTTGCACCCATCCAAATATTTGTTATCTAAATTTAACTGGCAAGGGGATTGCTCGGTGTAGGGTCTTCTGTTGGTGCGTGAAACTGTTTTGTACAAAATGCAGCCGATCCTGTCACCAAATTTGTGTAAGGCTACGCTGCGTCTGGAATCTGAATGTATTGAATTTAAAACTTAATTATTTTTCGTTGAATTCCATTTCTTTAAGTTCTATACCGTATAAATTTAGCCTTAATAAATGTATTATCTTATAATTTTTTCGTTGAAGGTATACAATTACATTAAACATTCTGTTTGTATTTTGTTATTAAAAAGATGAAGTGCTCGAACTTTAGAAGGAAAATTGTCGGGTACTGTTACTGTGGTGTTTGGTTGTTGTTGTTCAGTTTGAAGAACAACAAATTAAAAGAACTTATTTAATTTTTAAAATGGGAGGCGTAAATTTCAACTTGAGAATAGAATAACCTCGAAATGCAAAACAGAATTCACTAGACTAAACCAAACAGATGGAAATAAAAGAACACGATGTAGGTGCACGTGGAGAAAGTGTAAATTGTTGGGCCTGCATTCCGACACATCCGCAAAATCACAGTATGTCTTTGCTTGTATTTAGCACCAAGCGACCCGATGTTATGATGGTTATGATCCGTTTCCAAACACGAGATCCCCGTTTTAGCTGGAGTCAAGATCATCCCACCATTACGATGCCACGGGGCAATTAAGCACGTCAGGATTCAAGCCACGACAATACCTCCAGCTATTTACAAAGTCACGGGGACGACAAGTTCGTGTAAATCTCGCGATTCGACAGCCGATCTTATTATCTTATCGGAACGTTTTCTTCTCAGGGTACTAAAAGTATACCTTGATCTTTGTGATTTGTCGGATTTCTTTCTTTCTTTCTTTCTGGAGGGCATCCCTTCATATCCCCTGTCGTTTATCCCAATTACGTTCCCAAATATTTAATTTTGGTAAATTGTCTGAGGGGTGCAAACCTGTGACCCGTGGCCCCATAGGATGTTGGTTCAGCAGCGTGAGTTCCTTGCATGTGCTAGCCTTTTCACAAGGCTGAATGTCTGAACGTCAAGAACGATCATTGTATGAACAAATAGCCAATCAAATAGGACAGTATTCCTGTACAAATTAATTCAATAATTAAATTAACGTAACTGACGTAACCTTGGTCGTGTGATTTCAGTCTTATTCAGAGCCACGAAACTCAGTTTATTTAAGGGTATAGTTCCTATCTATGCCTCTTGACTTCACCCCTTTATTCCACTGTATGCCAACCATAATCACCCTCGCTCTCAAGAGCTTGCATCCAAGAATCATCCGCCCACGTGCCCGCGCATCCATGCCTCGGCAATTTGTCATACCAGTTTCCAAACCATTCATCCCAATTCCATTGTTTTCAGAGTAAACGACGAATAATTCTGCCCCTATAATGGATTACTCCCCGTCCCTATTAGGACCATTGTCTTCCAAATTGGGGCAAAAGTTCCTGTAAACACAGATATTATAATAGCTCTGGCTCGATTAGGGTCCATCCATGCTCAACCAAATTGGTGTGAAAGTTCCTGTAAACATTGGGATGATGATGGTCGGTTCGATTCAAAGTAGGGTCAGGGACCTTTTGGGTGAGTGAAGGAGCCGCGGAGGAACTAGAGAGGAGGAGCCTTGTCCCGACCTGACCTCTCACATCATCAGTCTTCTACTTCTCCCCCCCCCCCCTTTCTCTCTCTTCCATTGTCTCTCTAATTTGAGATCTCTTTGAAATGTTTGACTTTGAGTAAAGCAAAAGTACCTCTACTAACGACCGCCCCTCTCCCCACACCCTTCTTATTTCCTTTTCATCTCATCTTTAATTTGTGATATATTGGAGTAAAGCAACATAACCTGCACTATCCCCTCTATCTATACTGCCTCTTTCCCCACCCCCCCCCCCCCCAATTCACCCTCTCTGCAATCTGTGCATTGTCTCTTTAATGTGTGATCTCTTTGGGTAAAGACCTATTTGAGTAAAGCAACGGTACCTACACCCTCCCCAATATATATCCACCGCCTCCTATCCCCGCTCCATCTCTCTACCCTGCCCCTTCCCCCGCCCCTCCCTCAGTTCCTTTGCTCCAATTTCACCTCACCTCCGATGCCCTCCTCCCCCAATTACCACCTCCAAATCTTCCGGTCCTCTGACCTCCGCCGCTCAATTGTCAGTTATTATCTTTCATCTCTTGATCCTCATCGACGCTTAGCGTCTTCACGTGTGCTCCTTTGACGATGTAACTCTTCATCCGCTATCAACGTTAAAGAGCGCGCATTTTACACTAAGTTTAATATAACATATAGGCCCTTTATTATCGGAATTGGTAAGCAACGTTGATTGAATATACCTGCAGTAGAATGGTTCGATGTATAAAACAACAAAATGTAATATGGCATTAACTGGACGATTCTCAATCGGGTTAGTTATATCAACACTCTTTCGACACTCGTGATATGTTCGATGTTCCGTTTGTCCCTCTTTGTATTAGCTCCACAATTCATCACCTCCCGAGTCCTTTCAGTTCAACATATCATGAGGACAACCATTCTCCTGTTTCATATATAAGATATATTATCTGTATATACAAGCTGTTATGCTTATGATTAGAGGTTTAGACAAGTTTGGAATCCATCCTTCAGCGTTACCCGGATATGTTATTATACCACACACGCTTATACGGGATGGCTTCAGTGACTTAGACCGTGTGGGTTCGTTTACTTTGAGCAACAAGGCCCGGATAAACAAAGAAGACATCCAAACATTCATTCTGCGATTGTTTATGAATGAACCTTTGCTGGAATCCAAACTTTGGTTCCGGGCCAAGGCAAAGTGTGTTCACAGGAAAAACGGGTTCTCATCTCATCTTGAAACTTGAAAGCGATTTAGATTTGAAGAGGAAGTGCGGATCTGTCAAGATGGCGGTACAAAGGAAGATAGTAAAGTGGCACCACATCTTCTTCATCTAAATATCCTTAGGGCAGCTTTAGGTCTTTACTCTCTTCGTCTTGACTTGCTCTAGAACTTGGGTCGACATGTAGACGAAATTAATCTCTAGACAAAATTGTGAAGACGCTAAAACAATCGTGATCTTGACCGGGTCTCGGAGCTCATTTTACGGAAGCGATCCGTAACTCTTTAAGTAATTCTTACTCTTAGAGAAATACAAGTTATGGGTACAAACTTCTGAACTATTTTGTAGAGATGGCCTCTCCTTACATGCTTGGTCGAATGGATGTGCGTTTGGAAAATATTTTATTAGTGTTAGATAATGTAATGATTGCGATTTAATAATTTAAAAGGCGTAAATCGAACATGAATGGTTAAAAACTGCAATGGGCACAATCGAATGAACCGTTCATTCACGGTTTTCGTGTATTTTGCAGGGTTGTTTAATTCCCAAACGAGATGGAAAGTGCGTGCCTGAAAGTTCGAAGACATTTACATTATACAGTGTACCCTTCCCTACTCCTTTCATCGTATCAAAACGCACTTTCTCAAGTCAAGTTTATTAGGTCGAAAGTTCCCGAGAATAACGGGACTGGACAATTTACGTTCGTCATTCTCCGCTAAATATACAAGCAATAAAACTTGTGATTTTAACGTGCCGAAGTTTATGCGACTGGGGATGGTGGCCTGGAAAGTGCGCGGAAGCATAAAAACGCACACTTATGTTCTTATTACCTGTTGTCAAATGATTTGTAATCGCACCATAAACGCATTGTGTTCGTGTTCTTACTATGAAATAAACATGATTTACTATCAAGCATCGAAACTCGTAGCAAAATTTATCATGTTAATAGTGTATGACTTTTACGCGCGAAAGCGACCTGACTAAAGTGAACGTTGGAACACACACTTGGATTCCCATTAGCCCCTATAAACATGATAAAAATGATGATACTTTCAACAATCGCATCATGAAGTCACTCTAACAAAAAGTGACAGCATATGAATTATTATTTCCGGATTTCTGGTCATCAGTATATTGGGGAAGGGGCACACGTGACAGTGTATTAGACTGTGTAATAGGCCCTATGTTTTTGTTTGTTATTCGAACGCCCTCCTAAATCAAATGTAGTGCATTCATAGGGAGGGCCGACATAATGGCCCCTATTCTGATATCACGACCTCAGAATACCAAATCTGTAGTTGAGACTTTCTGACCTTAAACCTCCTTGTTCTGACTAAATTTAAACGCAACTTAGACGCGACTTTCAGTTAGACACAACTTGGTGACGACTGCATGAAACAGATCAATACATTCTGATTTAACAATTAACATCTTTGACAAGGAATCAAGACTGAAAAGGTCCGTGGAGAGTTCTCTGCGACTAGGCATGGCGGAATATCATATTATTTAGTTCTGTACTAAGCATGGAGCGTAGACTACACGGGAGTGGTAGCGGCAGGTAAATGGAAGGGGTGTCTGCTCTCTAACGTTACAGGGTATAAACCTTTTGATGGAATAAGCCTCGCCTGTTACGGATCAGGGTCTTTTTTTCAATAAAAGTTATTTTTGCTTCTCCGGGAATCAAGGACCGTTAGGATTACCTCGATTAATATCATAATAGTCACTTCCAAAAGTTGAATTTTCCGCCAACAGCAACATTTAAACGAAGCAACATTGTATATAGAATACTGCACTATGAGAGTGGAAGATGGCATTTTATCTATGTATTGTAGTGCAGTCAAACTGCAACTAGCAGCTACCTTGCTATCATAGCCGCTTGACTAAAGGCTAATTAAGTCACATGAGTCTGGAGTATTACCAGCTCTTATGTTTCACTCGTTTCTTGTAAAAACATACTACATTACTAATTCAATTAAGGTGCATCTACGATCATCAATATTAAATCTACCCCCCCCCCCCCCCCTCTTCCATGATTTCTATTTTTGCTCGAACCCAAATAAACGTTAACAGGTGACAACAGGTGGATCCAAAAATTACCTAGGAGTTGCCATGGTTACGTGACCTTCCCAAGTATCACGCGTAACACGTAGGCCCGAACATGATAAACATTTGATTTATTTTCACAGCGATGTCATGTCATGCTTTAACATGTGCCTCTATACTTGACATTGGACAATTTGACGGTGATCCAAATAAAAACGAATTTAGGTAAATAATTGCATTTTAATCACCGTTCCCGGAAAATAATTAATTTTTCTTACATTGTCGAAGTGGTCCTGAAGGCTGAAAGAGGGTATAATGAAATCCTAAGTTGTTATTAAGTAAATCTGTCTTGTCTGTAACGAATATCAAGATGTATTCTTGTACGATAAATATATCCCATTAAAAATGCGATTATTTTATTGATTTCATGATTAACTGATTGATTAACTGATTGACCTCTATTCATCTCTCCAGCCAGATCATATGCAGTATACGTGAGAATAACGACGAGTTACGTACTAACTGCTTTACAAATTATTTATCGCTAGATCAATTAAGTGAACGTTTAATTAAGCACTTTATCTATTGATGTACGCAGGCAATTCATTATTCTTAACGATTTTACTATCCATTTATTCACTGTGCAGGTCCTCTGTGAACTGGATGACGAGTGTCCATACAAGTTGTACTGCCACGGCGGCGAGGGGCACAAGTCGTGCCAACAGTGTCGCAAGTCGCATCGCCGTTGCCATAGAGACGAGATGTGTTGCCGTGGTAACACGTGTCAGAACGGCCGCTGCATCCCTCACCAGTACCGCTTCGACGAGGCCTACAACCACGCCGTGCAGGACTTCGAATCGGAGGTCGACGAGGAGAGTATCAGTCAGGACACAAAGACGAACTTCAGAAAACGTAAGCAAAATAAAGGTCAAACCTTGTTTTATTGTTTATAACAGAAGTATAGAACGCAATTCAGGTAATACCCATGAATTCGTAGCATAAGCCTAATGATGTTAAAGAAAAGGAAATGTTGAGTTTGGCACTCCCGCTTTTTGTTTTACAGTATGGAGAAATGCAATCTCATCCATGAACAAATATAATGACTAAATATGTTTTTTTTTCTTGAAAATATATTCGTTACAATTTCCATGTCACCTCTTTCTCACATATTCAAAGATAATATTTATTCGGTCAATTTAATTCATTTTCTGTTATGGAATATTGTAGAATCAAGGTGCAGACCTAAAAGGTATTCACATCTTATGGAGAAAGGAATGATGCACTGATTTGTATTACTGGTCCACATTTTATGCAAAACATGGTCTACATATTTTCTCCTATACCATGTTGTCATTGTTTGGTATACATTATGCATTTTGTTTTGGTTATAATTAAGTCCATGTACATACAAAAAGAACAATCGATCCAATTAACGTCCGATTTGTCTTCCGCTTGTGTCCTCTGCAGATCGCCAGGGTGAAGCATGTTCGATGTCGAGCGAGTGCGAGGACGGTATGTGCTGCGCCCAGCATCTCTGGTCTAAGATCTGCAAGCCCATGCTCGAGGTCGGCGACGTCTGCACCAAGAAGCGTGATCGCCTCACCGACGTCTTCCAGCGATGCGAGTGCATGGAAGGACTCGCCTGCAAACGGGATCCGTCGGCCGACCGCCGCCTCCACGTCTGCCAGGCAGTGAAGCAACGCAGCGGTGCGTCCACGACCAGTAAGGAGGTGCAGTACCCGGACGACCTGGAAGGTACGGCGCTGGAAGATAGGGAGAGGATACTGACCCTCCCTGTGGACAAGAGCAAACCGGTGCCGAGCAAGAACGGCGACTTCTTGGAGTATCTATCTGCAGAGTCGGGCGAGAAGGTGTACGAACTCGCAGGTCGGGGCGACAAGACATGGGCGAGGCCCGTCAGGAGACCCCAGAGCACGAGATTGCGCGGAACGGCGTATAGGGACACTACGGAAGTAGCGCGCACGCAACAAGCTGAGATCGAAGCAGCCAGCCGATTAACTGTGTTATGATCCTCAGCGAAGGATGCATCGTGAATTGCGATACAAGACACTATAATATAAATATGATGAAGGGTAAACTCCCATACCATAACCGCGGCATGACGATGATGAAAGAAGCCAAATATGGGCGAATAATGGGAAAACAATCGAATGATGACGATGATGATGATGGAGCGACGGGCGCCAGTCCTTTGTAGAGCGTCGGGACAATCAGACGATGCTAATTGAAAAAGAAAATCCTGGCGGATAAGACGAAGCCGCCATGTAGCTGATGTACACACGCCGCCAGGGCTTCTACCATCTACGCAGGTCTGTGGTGCTGCCTAGAAAACGCTGTGTCACTCCGTCGCCAGCGCGTCTGAGTGCACTTGCTACAAAGGGGAGGATAGTAGGAGCAAAGGGAGATGGGAGAAGAGGAGGTGATGTGGGAAGGGAGATGGGGAGACGGGAGGAGAGAGTAGCAAGTACATTGGTCTGGAGCGTCGTTTGCTGTCTATGATCGGCAGGTTGATTGGAGAAGAGTCGATTACAGATGGTGAGCCAGAGATGCAATGGTAATAACAGGTCTTCCACTATGCACGCTGTATAACATGACTGAAATGTTTACAGTATCCAACCAGAATCTTACCCAGGGAAATACTGCAATGCTACGGCTTATTTCTACGGCTAGAAAGATAAATTATAGTGGTTGTAGATTTTGTATTTTCAACGATTTCTTACATAACTGCCTATAAATCATATCTATAGATTCTGCTGAATATTTTACAGTAAAGTAACGGAAATATAATGAAGAAATGTAAACAGTATACACAATCTACGATATTATTAATCTAACACGGATATTGTATTCCCCAAAATGTAATTCAACCAAATAACATTTAACATTATTACAGATGCTGAAACAGATCAAAGTCAACTTAAAATCACTTGGAAGTTGTATTTGAAGAGCTCATTTGCAAAAGGGGTTAGATCCACTTTTTCAACTTTTGGAGTAAAGCAGGTTTCTTTGTCAAACTTTGTACACATGCCTATGGGAATATGAAAATTGAACTTTCTAGATTTTGATTTTGAGTGAGTAAATTGTCCTAAAATTTGGATTCTACATAGTTACGTATAGCTTATTAATGTACTGATATCGCTTAACTCAATTTTTATGGAAAGTGGATCTAACCCCTTTTGCAAATGAGCTCTTCATTTATCAAGGACAAAATCTGAAGATATATTCACTAACGATATACTAACTGTAACCTAAGTCAATACAGACGACAGAATCACCATTTCGATTACTGATAACTAGTTCAAGTTATTGGAAAAGGAACATTGCCGCCTAAACATTATTAATTTTGTTCATCTCTGACATGCAAAAGCATTTTAAGACCTATTTATCATTGTCAAAATGTAAGCATACAATCTTAGTTATGTTTATTCGTACGTACTGTGTGTGAATGATTAGAATGGTCTTTAGACATCTAATCAGTCACAAAGATCGTAATTATTATGAAAAGTATTACTTTTTAAAGAAATATTGCTACTTATATAGAGACAGAAACAGTGCGTTATTATTATGTTCAGATGCTATATTTTCTCTCGGAACTATCTTATTTTCATAATGCTATATTTTGATTTGTAAATAGCACGGGTATGTTAAACATTGTATTTTATTTGTTGCAGAAATGAGTCTGATTTAACATATTATTATGCCCTCTAACTTTATATTATTACGTCTTGCATAGTTATGTCACTGTATGTTGTTGTAAGGACATACTAAGTATATGTTTTATTTATTGAAAGTATTACTGGTATCTGTACGGATATTTTATTTAAATCTTGACAAAGTGATGCTAGATATTTACTCATTCGTGTGTAAAGAACAGAGTTATTATTTTATTTGTTTATTTGAGATAACTTAAAGCTCAACAAATCTTTGATATCATAATTCATTTTGACTGTGGTATAACAGACAAGTGATATAGGGTCGGCCGCATGTCTATATACCTACTTTGACATGGTCTTCCCATTATATTGGTTCTATCAAGCAGTCTTATGTATCTAGGCAAGTTTAATAATCGTGAATCAAGGGGTAGGGGGCATTGTACTTTTTATGCGGGTACGTTATTACATGGAATGCATCTGTTGTAGATATTCGCCCTACTACAGTCGACGTTTTTGCTATCTGTTTTTTCTTTGAAAGTTGAATTGGATGTACAGTATGCACGGTGTTTTCTAACAGTACTAGAATGAGAGAAGCGGCAAACGATTAGCATTAAAATGCGATCGGAAATATCTGCTTCGAAATAATTAGCACCTTGGCAACGGCTGACAGCGCTCCCTTCTTTTCTCTTCTCTTCTCGTCAGCCGTGGCCGTAATTTCTCCTAAATTTCATTATCTCTTCAAGACCACACCCTCGGTTTTGTTTAGCGCGGTGCTGTCCCGCCAATATAGCCAGGCCGTGCCAGCTGTTGTGAGGTAATGAATAAAACAACAACAACAACAAGAACAGCCCGTTTTAGCCACACCCATCGTAAATGTCACATGGTACAATCAAATGCTCTACGTCATGCATGACGTCACAATAGGAGGGGATGGGTGTGTGTGATACACCCATGTCCTTCTCAGCTTATATAACCTTAACTTACAAAACATCAATAATTATCCTTAGTTTGTTTTGATAGCCATAACAACGATTAGTATAAACATCGTTACATATTATTAGAAAAATGAATTCACGATGTATTCAAATTATTTTCGTGACATTACAATAATACTGACATGTCGCTTATAGTTTTACTATTCATCAAAATTCATAATGGATGTTGTCTAAAAGTAATAATAAACCGTTTTATGATGTTTCTTTAACCCAAATTAGTTTTTATAGATTACGTATGTCTTCTATTTTTCGCATCTCTGTATTATGGTTACACCTTTATTCTCCATTCATTCTTTTAAAACGTCAGGTATTCTTGGTTTAACGACGTGTCGTTATGTTGTGTTTATGTTGTAATAATTCACTCAGGACCGACAATATACTTTTTTATGATTTTATGTTTTTCCCCTTTGTATTGAAGGAACTGAAAATGTGATAAAAGAACGCGTGAAAATATGTGCTCGTCCAGGAAGCGATTTCTCGCCGCCCTTATAACCTACAAAATAGACGTTAATCACTAAAATGACAAGTTGTTAGCCTCACCCAGCTTTATACTCGGGGAGTGGACGATCCTATATAGTATTATAGCAATAGGTGCGCTTTATCCCTTGATTATTATATTTCATATGACATAGTTGTTAATTGTTTATAGGGGAAAACTTGGCATGAAAGGCCTCGGGGAGTTTCTATTTCAGTGGATATTAGTCATTAGAGTGTTCAATAATACGATCAATATTGAGCCTGTTTGTGGTTTCCCCTGTCACCTCTCCCTCTAGGAACGGGTAATCAAAATAATGGTCCGTGTTATTTAACGCTCTTTATGTCTACTTAAAACTAAAACTAAAATACAAATTGTCCCGCTGAAGAGTTGGCAACTGTTGTGAAGTTAAACGAACTATTGTGATAGCATGAACTACTGTTCGTGTGATTACAGTTGATTACACCATTTATCTTCCGTCTTGCACCAAAACGATATAAATAATTTGTATTTTGTTAAAAGTTATTTCTGTATTGTTTTCATTTATAGACCCATTTAAGACGGTTTCGGTACAATAATTGTATGTGATAACTTGGTTGCTCGTCCGTCCTACATCATACAGTGATACTTATCTAGATCATATTTGGCGGTGATAGGCGTTTTCCTTCAGAGCTTACATCAGTAATCCCGTATATTATGAAGCCAATGGTAAAGGTTGCGAACGATTTTGACAAGAAATTATGACGGCCCGTAACACCAACACCGATCGTTCACGGTAATTATAATCACATTATAATCAGAAGGCTTGTTACACCGTGTTTACGCGCTTGTATTTATGGATTTTAGGGGTTAGATTGTCAGAGCCTAATCCATGACTATTATGACCTTCCTGAGGTAGAAGTACAGGTACAGGCCCCCCAATCATGACATTAATAATCCTTTTGTTATCGGAAGTAGCAATTTCCCCGAGTATAAATAAGATTGTAGACATAAGTCGTTGATTGAATTCTTTATAAACCAAATATGGACGTATTCACTTTTAATAAGGTTTATAAGCAAAAGCAGAACATGATTTGTCACTTTTGGGTTAATTTTAGAACAAACTATTTATGAACGTTTATTCACACCTATAAGTCATGCGGAGGTATAAGGTTATGCTTATTTTTTACTTTAAAAACAATCATATTCCGAAATTGAAACACATTTTAAATATTGTTTCTAGATCATTGGAAAGAATAAGCTACTATATAGTGGTGGCTGTGAAACCGTCCGTTTGTTCATAAAAGAATATGATATATTGTTTGAATTATGCTTAGTTATGTTTATATACTCCGCAAAAAAAGAAACTGGACACTTGTATAAGTTGAAATATTTCATATTAATGTACGATAAAGTGTAGATTAGCATATATCAAATTAAAGGGAATTTAGTCCTCTGCATGCAGGGTATAGATTAAAGGTGTAATCGTTCATGCATGAGATGCCATGGTCAATTAACCATAGCAAGGTCTGTTTTCAAAAATAGCAAATACAATGGAGGACCACACCATTCGACTGAAATGATCAGGATGATAGTAAGTGTTTCACTTAAAACAATATGTGCGGGGCAAGTAAATTATGACATTATTTAACTTTATTGTTATGAACAAACTCTGAAAATACAAATTTTTCAATAAAACAGGGCCAGGTTATGATAGCATCATCATACTGGTCTGTACTAGAGGCATGAAGATTGTCTGTTTAAGTGTGTCCTCTGCAATTTTAACCATAGTTACCTAAAGAAATGTCATGTTAAAGACTGCCCAACTGTTTGACCAATGGTGACATCAGGTTTTGAAGATCTTTGGACTACGGTAGAATTCTTGAGAAGAATTTATACCATATTTCATGCTGAAATAAGGGCACAAACTGTGGTTTCGACTAATAAACCTTTGCCATGGAATTCCCCATTTTGTTACTTTTGGATGAAAATTAAACCTATAACGTTCACAATTTGTCTTCATTTATACTTGTTATTGAGATGAAGATAGACAAGGTCACATTTGTATTGAAAAATTATGCCATGTCATGAATATAGCGTTTTAGAATATGCTTATCAACATTTATATGGTTGAGTGGATGTTCCATTTTTGCCATTTTTGAAAACAGACCTTGCTGTGGTTAATTGACCGTGACAAGTCATGCATGAATGATTTCATCTGGATTTGATGCCAATATTGAAGAGGATCGTTTTATCTTTAATTTGATATACAATACCATATATTTTATCGTAAATGAATATGAAATATTTGGTCTTATACAAGTGTCCAGTTTCTTTTTTTGCGGAGTATATTTTGCCATGCTTATTGAGGTAATGTTTTTTGTGACCGAGATGGTTGAGGTCAACTAAATCATGATAATCATCATAATTTGATTTATAGAACGCACATTCATTTCCGGTCCGTGTGTAACAAATTGATAACAATGTTGATATTATTTCATAAACATTTCAAACACGGCACTATAATTGCCGCAAATGTTCGTTGTTGTTTTACTAAATTATGATTATTGTCCGCTCTTGAGATCATATACAGGAAGCGTACATCGTATCATGACTGTATGTATGGAGCCTGTTGCGATTGGTATATGAGCAAGGAATAAGATTCTCTACCAAAACGAAGTCAAGAAGCTAATAATGATATAATTTTGGAAGTCCTTTTAGCAGAAAAAAAATGCCGTGTCGGTATTTCCTTTTGTCTGTCCAAGCTGCCGTTAGTGCCGAGCATTAAGACATAATGGCATTTCTTTTCGGGCCCAATTTATCTATTATTTTATTCATCTTCATTCCTTTTTTAATATTTCGCGTAACCTTCGCTCACGCACTTCACTTTGATCATCATGATCATGCTGATTGGAATATTACGTAGGTTGGGTCTTGAATGTGGACTGGCGGTCTTTGCATTACTTATTAGAGATTAGAAGTATTTATTTTGTCTCCGTGATCTTCTCTCAAATGATTTCATTTCTGTATCTAATACACTGGCCGCCAGCCAGGCGCTCATCCCGGCGCCATCTTTATGTACATGTCAGAAGTAGGACCGACGAATCCACAAAAGAAAAGATAATCATTTTCCCTGAAGGATGATCTAGAGTTTTGATTTATATTTCCTCATTTTGATTTGGAGTTCCATCATGGATAGTACTAGGAGAGTACTATCCATGGTTCCATTATCCTTTTCCCTTTTGTTAGTATTTGACTTACTCGATATCCTACAAGTGGCTGGCTTTACCATGGTAGAATTTTCCTTTTTGTATTTTGCTCCTTTATCGTACTTTTGTTACGACGGTATTTCTTGCAATGTTTTACTTTTTGGTGCACATGCTTGGTCACGTGTCTCGATACGGTTTATTTACGTTACAGTTATGTTCTATTTTTAATAGATCTTTATCAACTTAATTTGAATAAACATGTTGTTTTGTTAATGTTCTATCGTTCACCAACATGCAATTGTGAGTACATGTAAAATGTTTGAAAAAAGGGGATTATAAGAATTCAAGCAGGGATATACAAATGTAAATACATCTTGTAAGGAATCTGCCTAACAATACTCTTTAGATTGATAAAAAACACAATTATACAATTAAATTACCAAATATGTTAAAATTGGGAGTATACAGTTTATTGATTATATTTAATTATAATAACAGTTAGTAATGTATAAGGAATTTATAAAGACACCACGAACCGAATACGAGTATTTTGTATTCATGTAGTAGATACTAAAACATGTTAACGAATTTTAATCATGTTAGAAGTACATTTTATGTGAAATAAAGTATTTTTGTAGAAAAAAACATTAAAATCATGAAAACTGAAATCAGCTTGATAAATCTACCATCTTTGTATTCTTAATCATGACATCGATTATTTAAGTTTGTAACATTGTTTTTTAAATGATTTTTTAAAGGTTTTAAGATGTTTAATTTCCATTTAGTTTCCCTCTTTACTTCAATTTCTGTTTTAAATGTGGTTAAAACAATGAAAATACTAATGAACGTGTAATTATGCAGGCGTGACATGATTCTACCTATTTCCGTGGACATTTCAAATAATAATTGTTACTGATAATCAGTCGCAGAATGTAATGACAATGTTTGTCGAACATGCTTTGTTAGGACCATCCACACATTACCGGTGCATAGTTTATGACATGATCTGATTCTAAAGCAAACTAATTCATAGCAATCCATCTTGATTAATCTGTAACCATGGTAACTTGATTAGTTATATTTCTGTTTATTGTTCCTGATTCTATTCATGCTTTCGTCCGGTGTATGCTGAGTCTATTGAGTTTGTCTTTGCATACCACCGTGACTCTATTTGCTCGTTAAACATGTTAAAGATGTTGTGCTTTTATCTTGTCTATGACTATTATTTATAATGATCTTTGTAAATATAATTATGTACATTCATTTATACAGAGATGATCATAACGTGTAAATAATAAAAATTTGTATACAATTACTTTTTGCGTCACGCAAAGTTATATTCCATTTAAATCGTGTACAAGTAAAATGTATGTGGGTGAAAACGACTATTGGTGTGTTCGTATGTGTTTTTGTCAATTTGTCCATGTGCGTATATGTGTGACTGTGTGTTTTTGTGTGTGTGTGCGTGTGTGTTTGTATGTATTGTGATTCTGCGTAATGTATGTGAAACTATTTTAAAGTTCCTATAGTTCATGTAGTTTGTATATTACTAAGTGTGTATGCGTGTAATTTATAGTCACATTCCAAATCCGCGAAAATAACAAAATCATCTCAAATAGGCTGATAAACATGATAAAGATGCAACTGTTGAGCTGCTGCAAAAACAAATCAAAATACCTTTTTATAGACATGTTTTTGTTTTTCTCGGAACATAATGTAAGAGTCCAACAAAAGGATATTTTCTGGATATTATTATTTTCTTTCTCGACACTTTTCAAAACTGGAAAGAGGAAACGGCATATTTTGAGCCCCAAATCTGACCTTCATAACGTGTATACATGCCCGGGGTGACTTCCGCTCTGCTCATAAACAAACGCCATGTCAAAACTCATTGCGACCCAAAGTCAAACTGTCGAAACAAGAAGATCAAATCTCGCGGGGTGAGGCGAGGGGGATTAATGAACGTGAACTACACAAGAGAGAGGGGGGGGGGGGGGGGTGGAAGATAAAAGGGGGGAGGGGGGCGACGCGCGTAGATGGTTAAACAATTATCAGCCCCACTCCTCGCACATGACATGACCGTATAATAATTGCTCTCAGTTTATAGTATAATTGCACTATTCATTTTCAATAGACCGTCTTAAAAATATAAAACAATTTAGCATAAAATGCAACAATTCAATTAGTTCGAATCAAAATGTAAAAAAAGTGTATTTATAGTGAATGTAAAATTGTCATTGTATCAATGGTGATAATGATTATTGCGAGGGAAATGGTGAAAAGTTGAACTACAAAGTAATTATGACGCACGCACATGTAGGTGGTTAAATGAATTGCTTCCATAATTATAAGGAAGAAGCTACATTAATAGTCATCTCAAAATAACTTTTGCGGTAAGAATTTGGTTGGAAACATAATGTTCTCACCTCATCAATATTGACCATATTATTGCATCATTCAGTAGGGGGGGGGGGGGTGGGGGGGGGGGGGGGGCAACGTACAGTATGACACGTGGTATGTAATAACTTAACCACGGAATTTAATCATTATAGTTATTTCTCAGTACTTTACCTCATTACTGTTAATAGATGAACTTGGCCACTGGTAGGCCTATACGTTTCCGTTATATATACCTTGTTCAACCGGTGAACTTTAGCCTTAGCTGCCTCCTAATAGAATGTGACCGACACAGCGGGGTGATGATGGGTTGGTGGAGCAGCAATCTGTCAGAATTGTTTGATATTCTTCCTCCCCCCTTGGGGGCTCTGTGTCGTGTCCTGACGTAGATGTGCCCCCATGGCCCCCACTAACATCACTACGACCAATAGGGGCGTAGCCAGGATGAAGCAAGACGGGGGTGGGGGGGGGGGGCTGACGTGGGGTGTAGTGCCAGAATAATTATTATGTTTTTGTTTATTTGGTTAATTTTCCTTAAAACAGACAGTTTAGTGAGAGTTCAATATTTCACACGGGGCCGGGGAGGGGGGGGGGGGGGGGGGGGAGGGGTGATTCTCCCTCTCCTGTATACTGTAGTGTATACAGAGAGGTGTAAGGACGTCCTCCCACCTCTCTGGTATACTGTATATCTACGGCATAGTTCATTGGTTATGTTTAGTCTTTCTTTACATGCTGTACGACAGAGGAGTGAGTATAAGGAGGAGGAAACTGGGAAAAGACTGGGAAGGTTTTTCTTCCCAGCAAGCCCGCTGTGAGCCACGATCGCATTACGACCTACCGACCGCCTCCGTACAGGCCTGCTTCCCCCACGGGCCGCCCGTCAACGACTCATAGCGCGCGTAATTACCAAGACAAATTGCGCCGCAGTTTGAACGCGAAACCCCGCCTGCCCGCGTTGGACCGAGAAATTCTGGAATACGACGATTTGGTTCAGAGGCGGAACCCCGACATTGGATGGGGGGGAAGGGAGAGGGGAGCATCGGTGCTTTATGAGAGGGGCAAAACAAATTAAAACTAAACATGACGATATGTATTCCGTTCTTTCTCTATAATGTATATAACTTACGGTGGAGGGCGGGGGCTACTGATGGGGAAACATTCTTCTCCCCCCCCCCCCCCCCCCCCCTTGCTCCCCCGAGCTGCGCCCCTGAATTGACTTATACCCATGACCGTGCCAACCTATTATAGGAAGAGCAGCTTAAAACATTGCATATAAGACCTACCTAATGTTAACCCATTGTCACTCGGAACCCCGGATGTATATTATACATAATCATCGTATTTTAGTTTAAAGAGGTCGTACAGTTTTTGTAAGGCTGAGCTTTAGTATCAAAAACCTGCACAGTAACATTACAGACTAATTATAACTCCACCATGCTCGAAAGGTATAGAAAATTACCAACGACTACGTAACAAGTCTGTTATTATTCAAAAAGAGCCATTAAAACACAAGAGGGCGCTATCTAAAAAAAGCATTGGTTTCAACCATTTGCATACAAAATGATGCATGTGATGCATGTGTTGAAATAATGATTGAATAGAGAGATCATCAACAACTATTTACAAACCTATTTTAATAATAATAATAATAATATAAATATTTATAAAGCGCACTTATCTAAAAAATTACTCAAGGCGCTTATACTACGTACAAAACAAAACAAAACATTCAACAGTATTATCTCTCTACAAAATTTATCAAACTACATACAAATAAAATTCTTCGAATAAATCTGGGCCCCAGAATGCCAGATTTATTCTGATCGGATATATTTATTGATATTTCAGCCGTTTCTGAACCGATTTTGATCAAATAAAGTTTATTCTGCCATTAAAATTGTATGCTCTTTATAATGTTACACTCAGTTTGTCATTATCTCACAAAAAATATTTCGTGCAGCGCCCTCTATACCAAAACTAATAAGTAAACGATTATGGGCGAATCATGGCAATATGAGGTGGATGTGTATGCTATATAATTATTTGTTATAGTTGTTTGTATACCTGTTTAGAGGGCAGAACACAATTTTCTCGATTTAATGCCGAGTGCATACATAAAAACAATAATACTGATTAAAAGTTTGATTTAAAGAGATCCGAAATAAATGTATAGCTATTTACGATATTGAACATGGGTATGGGGTACAGGGGATCGGGACACATATCCCTGTTTCATCATAATTCAAGTACACCTCTCCTCCCCTGGATGAGGTTTCCATTGAAGAATATATAGGACTTTGAATGCTGAAACCATGGACCCTATACTACCTTCATGCTAAAACTCTATACTACATGGCCACCGTGATAGCTCGATCTGACCCCCTCCTCCCATCGACCCAACCCCCTCATAAGCACACTTATCAATCGAATAATCATTCTATGTATTCTAAGATTAAAAAGGACACCCATCGTCTCTTGGCATTGATATATAACAATGCACGACTGATTACGCACTGATCATCGACAAAACCCCAAAAATATAATAACAAACGTTTCCTATATTTTCTTAAAATCGCGCGAGTGATTTCACAGGACAACTTCACACGACACGGCAGGATACATCCAAAGACGTGTCATGACCTAACCATAATGATCCTAATCCTCTAATGAGGGGATAAGTTGGGGATTAGTCAATCCCACACAAGTTGCCATTTGTACTCAAGATGATCTGATTGAATCGATTTGTCTAGAGGTCGTTTCTTAATCAAAAATATGATTCGCAAAGAAAAGTGCGTGCATAATATGAATTATTTGTCAATATCATTTGCATTATTACTGTGCGCTTCTTCAAAAATGAATACAATTTATTTAAAAAGTATGTTTATGTCTGACTTCAACCTGATGTTACACATTCAATCTTTGTAAAACGTTCCATGTCATATTATAATTGCAATCGACACATGCACATTTTCAAAGCGAAATAGAAACACTGAATATATCTGAATAAAACACAGAATTAGAGCTAATAATCAAAAGTCAAAACGAAAACCATTTCAGAACGGCCAAAACTCAAGCTCGGGTCACCGAAAATGTCAGTGCAGCAAAATGGAAAACCAATTTCAAAATCGCCTTCATTAAAATGACATCAAAATTCATGTACGGTAAATATATGACGACTCTGCCAGTCATTCCGTCATTCTTATACGCCATGGTAATCACATTATATTTCGGACAATGGATATGATGTAAATTACGATCATTCCCCTAACATTACAGAACGATAATCGATGCACCACTCCTCGTACAATGATCGCGTTATAGTAATGAATGAGTGGTAGGTGAACCGCACATCAATCGGCCGATTGCATGTGTAATCTAGAGTGTGATTTCGTTGAAACTTCAGTTTCGATGAAACATGCAAACTGTAACTACTACCCGTCACCAGATCTTTGAGTGAGATATATTATATGTTGTGTTTTTGTAACTCATTATTTTTTGTATCTGTCCTGTAGAAAAACATTCTTTTGATTAATTAGTGGATTCTCTGTTTGTATGGTTATAATATACGTTATGGGATGTTATCAGTGTATCTTTACAAATTTGGTCAGCAGTTCGTCAAGTTCGGCATCCAATCATATTATACCGTATAACATATCAATAATAGCAATGGGCACCATGCTGCAGGCAGTGAGGGAGGGAGGGAGAGGGCAGTGCGATGCATTATACATACGTAACCAATCGTCAGAGGAGCAAAACAAAATCAGAGATATCATAATATACGTATAAAGACCTTTTATAGACACCATTAACATGATCAATTTCCATAACTAAATAATGATCACATTCGCCAACTTATATACCTTTACTACTTATCCTGTACTAATGGATATGCCTATACATATTACCTATTAAATTTAACTTCCAGTTTGTGTCAATAAAGTTAATGATTTTATAGTAAAATGGGAATAATCACGATAATTGACGTCACTTTATTGCGCAATATACCGAACCATGCAAGACATTCTGTTTGAATGGAGAGATAATGATTACTATAATAATGTTTTCAACTTTCACGATAAAGCGGGAAAGATCAAAGTAATGTCACATTATCACATTAATGCCTTAACATATTTTACAAAACGCAGAAAATCCGATGAATAATTCACTACTTTCCTTATCCAATTAAGAGAAAATTATATCTTGATTACTTTTGATGTCCTATTGTTCAGATATGAATACAACTTGTTATTCTGCTTGTATAATACGAGACCGGCACAATTCTTCATTATTAGAGAAGTTATAAGAAAATCCGCGATTCTTTCGAGAGCGTTTGAGTGTTCATTATACTATAATGACGATGATCGTGTGGTAATTTAACGCTTACATTCGCTATTATCATGATTATTGGTTAAGAAATTGCTTTTTATTCAGTCATGTCGGTCTAAATACTGGTCCTTTATCCTCCGCCGGTGAATCTAATGGGATTACGACGCAATTCAAATGTAACTGATGACATCTCATTTTCTAGATAATGTTGGAACGAAAATGTACATTACATGACAGCGTCGGTGTCTAAAAGAGAAAATCTTTGCACACAAACTAACTTCTAATACAAAAATTGTTCGATTATTGAATCGGTATAATTGCTTCTTGGATCCACATTATCGAGCACTGAATGGAATAAGCCGAATGAAATCGTACAATCAAATTAAATAAAATGAGGGAGAGATATAACTCGAAATCGAATTCCAATCTGAAACCCCCAAATCAATAAACAAAAAAAACGAAAACATTGATGTTTACAAAGTTAACTAAGCAATAAAACGTTAAATTGAAGGAACGCATATTACTTTCAAACTTATTGAGTAAATTCGTGAATGAATCTAAATGAAATAGAAGATAATGACAACTTGCACATTTAAATTTGTATTTATCGCGGTGGGCTATAATCCCCCTTTTGAGAATACATGTAGTGACAACTTTTACGCCTGGATTGGACAAATGGCGGATGTTGGCTCTTGAGTGATAATTGTCCTAATCTTCATCAAATTCCTATATAAACCGTGGCCTCGCTATCGGGGGGGGGGGGCTGACAATGGGGGCACCCTGCCCCTCCCCTGTCTGTAAGAAACTTACCATTCACTTACCTATATACGGAACTAATGTTGGGGAATAGACAAACGTAAACTGAGTTTCACTTTAGGTTATGGCTGCGCCCCTCCAATTGTGAAACTTTGCCCCCCCCCCCCCCCCCCCCCCTCCCCTCCACTCCCTCAACGCCCCAGCCTTTATTGACATGGGATACGCCACTGGATTTGTAAAAAAGAAAAAGAAAATCCAATGATTCACCTACTTGTGATAAGAAGATTCAGTTGTTGTGATAATCTGCAGATAATGGGTGATCATCGACCATTGTGATGATTGTGACGCGGTGATTGGACACGATGATGACGACCACTTGACGGGGAAATTACTACCAATTAAGACCAAATTGGTCTCTTTCTTGCGCTCCTGCCCCGATAGATGCATTCAACGTGGGTGGGGGTGAATACTCTCTATCTACGTATATTGACAGTCAAACCGGTATTAGTGGTCACCTGTCTATAGCGGCCAACATGCCTATAGTCGCCAGCAAATGTGCTTGCACTGAAGATGAAAATATTGTTATGGAACCTGTCTATATAGAGGACACCTGTGTACAGTGGCCACTTTTATTGTTTCCCTTAGGTGGTCACTAATCACAGGTTTACTTTACATTAATATGTAATGGACGTTTTAAAAAGTGAACGTCAACAAAGACCTGATGGAAGGAAATGTTTTCCCATTTCAAAGGAATGTTATTCATATCAGTTAGAATAACTAAAATCAAGAAATACAATAAAAGTACAAATTATCTTTTACTGAAAGTGGATTAGACATGACAGAAATACTAAACGAACCTGTTGATAAATGTCGGGCGCACTTCAAAATGATAATTGTACATTATGACAAAGGGAAATTAAGTCAACATGTTGTCATCAAGTAGATACAGGTTTATTTGATTATGTTTCTTTAATTCGGACAGGACATACCGTCGGACTATTATTATATCGTTGCTGCTGTGCAAACTATACGTATGTTGGGAAGTTATCAATATCAGATATCGGGCTCCGGAACGAAGATAATTCTTACGAGGAAAACTACAATTCGATATATCAAAGGGCTTCTTGGAAAAGTTGTGTCATTTTATATTTTAGGTACCAAAATAATACTGCTTACGTGATTGGTGATTTACCCATCACGTAAGCAGTATTATTTTGGCTCCTCCTATCTAATTATTAAAGGAGATTGGTTACA